>JAHBCN010003529.1:55000-74322 GCA_019359885.1 Listronotus oregonensis | reverse complement strand
ATTATTTAAATAAAAAATTTTAATAAATTTAAAAAATTGTATATATGTGGTGGGCCCCAATTAGAATAAAATTATAGATATTTTTGTATAGAAAAGAAGTAATGATGCCTAACCTCTCAATCAGCCCTTTTTTTTCCTTTTTTACAGACGTCCAAAAACCCCTTTTAATTGCGTAAAGGGGCTTCAACTGAATTATTCGTGAAGCACCATCAACTTTTTTTTCCGAAACGATGTATGGGGAAAATAATACTGCTTTCCCCACCATTGTCGATAAAAAAGCGTTTTTTGAATTGCCGCTATTTCAACTGGCGACGGTTGGGTAAAATAAAAACCTGTTGCAATTTTTCAGTTGTGGTTTCTATAGTAACTAGAATATTTTCAGGGGTAATAAAGAACACAAGCAAATCAACGCCAACAACTTCCGCAATAAATATTACAACTTTGATAAAGGTTTAAAGTTTTACATTTTAGCCCGTTACGGAGTTAGTACTTATTTTGTTTTTAAGGATTACCCTAAAAAAAAAAAAAATGACCAAAAAAACAGATAAAGGTAAGTTTTTTTAAGTATAAACACAAATTTGGATACCTTATGAAACGATATAAACGAAGTTTACAGTATTTTCGTTATTAAACCCTACAAAATTCTTGTTGTTTTTATAAACAATTTACCTTAGATAATTGCATTAATGTAAGAGAGAGTGAAAATCCTAACATAAGTATATTTTTTTATGTAAAATTTATACAATCAAGTAAGTAATTTAAATATATTAAGAAAATGTATAATTTTTTTAAAGAAAATAAGCATTTTTATTCCAAAAGATAGAGTTCCAAACCCTCCTATTGTCATTTAACACATAACTTTGTATTGTTTTAACAGCTTATTATACTTATATTATCTAATATTAAACTTATAGTATATTTAAAAATAAAACACGAATGTTATTTTAAACCAAAAAACTGTGAAACTCCCCATGCTTGGCACCCCAACGCGGTGTTGACAGACCATTTTTTTTTTTAGTATGTGGATGTTTTACGACTATTAGATCCAGTAGAGAAACTAACTATAAATGGTTTTTACTGCGGATCGTAAATTTAAAGCCATTTGAAAATCTAAAGTTTAAGGACAAAAAAAAATACATTTTTAAATCTTTATTTAAAAACCAATTTCATATATTTGTTTCTGCTTTGGACTCTTTTGGTACATATTTTTTACAGTTTTAAAGATAAGGAGTTAACAAAGCAATATTATTCCACTTTTTTTAAATATTTATAAATATTTAAATTTAAATGATCCAATTGTCAGACTCCTGCGGTTGCTAAAGTATTCCAAAACTTATATTAAAACCAAATCGTACCAAAAACACTTATGTAAAATAAGAGCCAAGTTTTTACTTAAAAATCAGTTCTGTCATTTAATGCTGGCAACATTTCTTTTAAAAACCATATGGTCTAGTCGATAAGTGTGTTTCCGGCGAAAAATGGTTAGATGGGTTCAAAAAATATAAGCGATAACTTATTTGACGCGAAATGCAAATCTTAGAATGGCGTTTTAAGGATTTTTTTCTACCAATAAAAATTGCAATTGTTATTTAGAAAAAACGAAAAAAAAAGCCACTTGGTTTTTTTTTAATAATAACTCAAAAACCCTATGAGATAGGGAAAATTGCAAAAAGGGTCCTTAAAAAGAAGAAAATTTCCGATAAAAAAGTCCCAATTTGTGTAATTCTGTATCCAACATTTGTAATTTTTTATTTAACGCTAATAATAGGCCTCTGCGCGACATTTTTGGTTGCGCGTACGGTGTCAAAACCGAGTACGTCACACTGAATAATTTTTGGGGTATTAAATATTAATATATTTTTTTTTTAATTATGATGTATTAAAAACACTTTAAAAAATTTATTTCCGTTAAAAATTTAACTTAAAGTAAGTTTTTCAACAAGTTGTTTTAAATTTTGGTCTTCCTTGTAAAAAGTTAAATAATTGTCGTTTTTTTGGTTTGAAAGCCCCCTTTGTACATACTTAACTGGATATTCCAAAAAATTTTAAAAAAAATTTAATTCTTTGTTTATAATAATTTTATACCTTTGACAAAAAATTAAAAATCATGGTAATATTGTCGAAGTTATAAAATTATTATAAACAAAGCATTAAAATGTTTTATACTTTTATGGCGTAATCTTTTTAATGTATAAAAACTCCAGGCGAAAAATATGACAATTTTTTAAAACATTTTAATGTACAATGAAAAAGTTCGAAACAATTTTGTTAATTAACATTTGTCCAACTTTTTAAAAAATTAACTTTAAGTTAATTTTTAACGGGGATAAATTCTTTAAAATGTTCTGAATAAACCGTTTTAAAAAAAAAAATAGACATAAAATAGTTATTAATTCAACTTTTGAAAACATAACCCGACATCTTTCGGTTTTCGACAACGACCTTTTAGAGTTCGAAAAAAAAAATCTTAAAAATCCTAATACCTGTAACGATTGAAATATGACGGGGAAAAGACGAACGCTCTACTGACCAAAAGGCGAAGCCCCCCTCAGCATACACCATAAGTGGAAAGGAAGCTTCCCCTTTTTCAGTATTTTATTTTTCTTTTTCGGTATAATAAAAATTTTTTAAGTTTTTAGGACTATTATCAAACTATAAGTAAAGGTGTTGGGGGGCCAAAAAAATTTTTCCCGGCCAAATTTTTCCCAAATGTTTGTAACATTATTTCAGCTCGACAAGTCTGTGACACCGTGTTAAGGGAGTATGCTTCCCCTTTTTATCAGTAGATGTCGTTGACGTCTGTTACCCAGTCATTTTTCATACATAAAACCCAAAAAAAATTTTTGTGGCGTACTAATTTTTTTGCCGAGCGCGACCCAAAAAAAGTTCCCCCCTTTTCAGCGTTAAATAAAAATTAAATTAATGGAGATAGAATCAAATTTTTTTGACGGAAATTTCCTTCCCATATTTTGCAATTTTCGCTATCTGCTATGGTTTTTTAAATTATCATCAAAAATCAAAAAGGGTTTTTTTGGTTTTAGATAATAATAATTGAATTTTTTTTGGCAGAAAAAACCCCAAAACCTTTCAGATTTGCATTCCGCGTCAAACATAGCTCAATTTTTTAACCTTTAACACTTCTCGACTCTAATATACCCACCCCGTAGGATATTAAATTATATGGGGTAATAATTTCTTATCTCAACATAAAAAACATTAAAACTTTAGCATTTTCATCAAAGTTATCTTAGCGTGCAGTCGTTTCAAAAGGGCCCAATCAAACTACCTTATCATGGCCATTCAGGGGAAATTTTCCCCAAAACTAAAAAGGGAAAACTTAATATGCTATTAAAAAGACGATTAGCCTTAAAAAGAAAAAATGTGGTAAAATTATAATTAAAATTACTTTTGCGGGCTTCTAAACACCGTAATTTGACCAATGACGAGATACGAAAATTTACTCTTGTAAATAGCACACAAAATATGACTTAAATCATTTATTGAGTACCCTAATTGTAAAATATTGTTGTTTTTTTGTTACAAGCTCTTAACATATATGCTAAAATAATTTTGCAACTATTTTATTGTATCTACTTTAATGTCAATTTTTTTTTGTTGCAGATACGCTGCAACCTAAATTAAATATTATACACTCCTGGACATAAAAAACCGGATAAAATAAATTTTTTTTTAAATTCAATTTAAAAATTATCGTTTTTTATCGATTTTAATCATTTTTTTGCAAGTTGTGGCCACTATCATCCTGATTCTCATTTAATACCGGGCTTGAAAAAAATTTTAAAAAGAGCTTGATGTTATAAAAGGAAACCCCAAAAGGGGCTTTTTTTCCCTAAATTTTAAAACCTGTGGAGGAATTTAATGGCACAAAATTTTATTTTTTAGGACATCGGTAAGCCACATCTTTCTAACTTCATTTTTTAAATTTATATCCATATCCATTTCTTAAAGAAAAAAAATTTTTAAGGAAAAATAAATTTTAAAAAAAAAAGAAATTAAAACTTTTTATTTCAAAAAAGCTACCTTTTTATTATGCGTATTTTAAATAACGATTACTTTTTTAATTTTTTTTTAAATTTATAAAAAGTGTCAGTGCATCGTCATTTAGCAAAATTTTTTTCGACCAAAGATGTTGCTAAGCTGTAGCATTGAATGACGATGGTCGGGGATCTTAATTTTAAATTTTTGGTAGAGCCAGGAGCCTTTTACGATGCGATCATTAGCTTCCCCCCGGGGTGGTGAGTACGCAAAAGGGAAAAAACCCAAAAGGGTGCTCGATCCCATTTAAGCCCATATAAACCAATTTTGCAATTCGGTATTTTTTACGTAATCTTTTTTTCCTTTTGTTTTTTTTTCAAAAAAATATAAAGTCTTAAAAAAATTTATACATTACAGTTCTAATAGTAAGTACATATCCAAAATTTTTTTTTAAAATTTTAATATTTAAAAAAAAAATAAAATAAATCTGCCTTCTGGGCAAAAAAAGGGGGACGCCCAAACAAAACCTTTTGCGGACAAATAGTAAAAATCGAGCACTCCTTGTTAATTTTAAATACCCTTGGTGAGTACGTGCGACGTAAAAGGTCGGGGAAACAAAAAGCCCCAAAACCCAAAAGGTGAAAATTTTGGGGTTCCCCCAACTTTTTAAGGGATCGGGGGTAACATCTAATGTTATTAGTCGTCGATTTAAAAAGTAGGGGACAAAAGTGTCTGGGCGAACAATCTGCCGTAGACTACGTGAACAGAGAGAAGAACCCCGGTCCGGTTTTTTCCCATCTTGCTAACGTGCCCATTGGTTTTTTCTCGTGATCAGAGAGACTTTAATGACGGGGGGGATGTGTGCTATTCACAGACAAATGGGTTTTTTGTTTGCGTTAACAGGTGGGGGAACGTGTATGAAAAACAAGAGGAAGATTAGCAGATTGGTTTCCCCCCCAAAAATTTTGGAGGTGGTGGGGCATGGGGCTGGAAATTTTGAACCCACGGGTTTTTTAAAAGGTCTTAAATGCTAACCGTTATATAAAAATTTAGCCGACCACATCTTTTTTGTCCTTTTTTGCTGATAATTTTTGTTTGATGCACAAAAGCCACCCATGTCGCAAGAGTAGTCAATGTTTTCGGGTAAAAGGCCTTTAAAGATTAGATTTTTACGGCCTGATCAAAACCAAACGAGCATGTTTTAAAAGTTTTTCGTAGCCGACAACCAAAAATTACCCCGCTTCAAGTCTCTTCTTTAAGAGGGGGAAATTAAAAAGGGGATTGAAAATTTTCTCAAAGCTTACCAATCGCATGGCAGCAGTTATGCACGAGATTTTCCATATAATTGCTTACTTATCTTTTTAAAGTTATTGTTTTTTTTTAATTTTTGTCCTGTTGTAAATTGCGTTTTTCCCAAATTAAAGATATCGTTGTAAATTGAATACTTTTTTTTAAAAATTTGTGTTTTCTTTAAAAATAATTTTTTGAATTTTAAGGAAAATACACGGTTCTACATTAACCCATTGAAATTTTTGCAACCCCCCTATTAAATGAGAATGGGGATAATAGTATTTTGACCAAAACGATTAAAATCGATAAAAAACTGATAAAGTTATTTAAGATTGAATTTGCCAAATTTTTTTTCCGGTTTTTTATGTTCAAGAGAGTTTTTTTTTCTAAAATAACAAATTTTAAAAAAAAATTTGTTCCCGTTAGAAGAATTATAAAAACATAAAAGTTTAGACGGGAAGATTAATAGTGTCCTTGGCAATAAATAAATTATTTAGCAGCAAATCCTTTGTCTTGTAAAAAGCACCTTGTTCTCTTAAGTTGGATCCGGCAGGTGTCCATTGTAATTTGCTTGCGCTTACCCAAACAAGAAGGGACCCCTTGGGAAAAAATCGGGTAGGAAAAGTTAGGGTGTGAAGCTTGAGCACAGAATTGGCTGGCTAGCTAGCTAGAAAATTGAAAGTAAAAATTTGTTCTCAAGTAGAATATCTATCGCCTTGCCCTGCCTTGCTTTAAGTTTGAAGAGCTATTAGGTAAATATTTTTTATCTGATTTCTGTTGAAGTAATTTGTATTAATTAATTTTAAGTTTAAGTACGCAAAAGAGTGTGTTATTAAAAGTTAAGTTTCTGTTAATAATGTGACTGATGTGTTTTATAAATATAAATAAGGCACCCTTTCCTTCTTTATAAGCCAATAACCTATGAATAAGAAACTTTTCGTTGGTAGTAAATTGACATCATTATAACAAATATATAGAAAAATAAACGAACAAAAATAAGACCTTGGACTGCACTAAAACTCAATAAATCAAATAAATATCTTTATAATAAGAAATTGTGTCAAAATTGAGATCACAAAGTTATAGCACGTACCATGTTATGTAATCGGCAATAAGGCGCTATAATCGTTAATTGCTAAACGTTTTAATTTTATCTTTACACTTATAATCAAGGAAAAGTGGCACAAAAATAGGCAGTACGATGGATTTGAATGTGGTTTTTTGCATTCGATTCGTATAAACGTCTACAAGCTTTATGAACAAATTTAATTATTTGGAAATGAAAAACTGCATTTGTGCATTAGAAAAATGCATATTTGAAATGCCTTTTAAAGTTTGCAATAATAAAAAAAATTTTAACTAGGTAAATAAAATTTAAGGCCCAATTTGGTTCTGGGGGGTTTTTTCCCCCGGGTTGGGGGGGGTTAAAGGAAAAAGTCTCTTTGGTTTTGACAATTGCTTCTTTTTCAGCCCAAATTTTTTTCGGGGGTTTTTGGGTCGCTGAACATAATAAGGGCCTGCGGAGTACCCCCTAAAGTGTAAACGTCGTCTCCTCGTTTTTCGACTTTTTCCTATATCCCCCAATTTCTTTCCAGGGGGTTTTTGTGGTCGTCATCTAATTTTGGCAACCTCTAATATCACCCAATTTTTTACCGGGGGGGTTTAAGGTCCAAACAGAATTAAAATTGATAAGGGTAAGTACCTTTAGGCGGTGGGGTAAACGTTTTTTTAATTTTAAAATCCTGCTAATATCAGTCTTATTTCTTTTTTCTGGGGATTTTTTGTGTGAAAAAATATAAATTGGAAGGGGGAAAAAAAAGTTTTATTTTTCGGGGGGGGTTTCCTCCCAAACGAACAAATAAAAAATGGAAGTCCAAGATTTTAGTGTTATTGATTGACTTTTATAGTAGAAAAGAAATATTTTCCACTGAAATGGAAGTGCAGAATGAAGAAGAAGAAGAAGAAAGTAGTAAAAAATTATGAAGAAATTATTTTAAATATGTGTTTTTTATACTAAAATATTATTTAAAAAAACATACAAAATTATAATTTTTAATTTTTTACAAATAACCACAAAATTCTAGAAGACGACATTGATACCAACCTATCCGGATACCAGGTAACCCGAGAACCATGTTCTGGTACCGGGTACTAGACGTTTACACCATCCTAGCGCATAACGGGTACTCCGCCTGCCTTGGTCAATGTCATATTTGTGTTCAGCGACCACAAAATACCCTGAGAAACAAAATTGGGCTGATATTAGCAGAAATTGTCATAAAAGTCCAAAAGACGACGCTTACACCATTTTGTCGCCTAGGACTTCGCAGCCCTTTTAATGTTTTCATTACGGCAAAAACCCCAGAGTAACAAAATTGGGCTTGAAAAAATTGTCGTAAAACTCCAGATGACGACGTTTACACAATCCTTAGCGCGCACCAGGTACTCCGTAGCCCTTGCCAATGTCATATTCGTGTTCAGTGATCTCGAAAACCCCCCAAGTAACAAATTCGGGGTAATTTCCATAAATACTTACCTAGTTAAATTTTTTGTAATTGCAAACTTTAAAATGCATATTGAAAATACATTTTTCTAATGCACAAATGCAGTATTTTTATTTCTTATTAATTATATTTGTTCACAAATTTTGTAGACGTGCATACGAATTGAATGCAACAAACCGTATTCAAATCCATCTTACTGTACAAAAAATCCCTTGTGCATTACTTGGTTTTTTCGACTATTACAATTGACCAAATACTTTGAGTAACATTGGTAAAGATTAATGCATATATTTTAATGTAAAGATCTGAATGACCTTGTGTACCTAGACAAATTGTATGTGGTACTAACAATATACTTTGCAATTATTAAAATAAATATTTTCTTCATTTTTTTAACTACAGCTGTAAGGAATTTTTATACGCTAAAGATTTCTTGGCGAAAACTCTTTTAAATTTTGTTTTTATGTCTTCAAGGCTCTCTTCACGATATTGAGTATCATAATTCTAAAAGCTGACCCACTTTCTTTTTATTTCACCTTTATTATAAATCCTAGCGATTATTTCAAAAACGTTTTTAAAATAAAATAAAATCTCAAATTTCTTTTATGAGAATTTTGCATAATGTTTTTATCATTACTTAAACTAAGCGTAAATACATACTTTGGAAAACTTCAAAAATAATAAAAGTAATTTATTGGTTTTATTATTACGTAAGTAAACATGAAGGTCATTTATTTAACCTAGGAAGAAATAAACAATAAGATCATTTTTAAGAAAAGTTATTAAAGTTGCTAATTAAAAATGATATTTTTTATTAAATCAATCAATTCAAAAAATTAACAAAAATCTTTATTTTAACTTTATTAATTTCCCGTTGCCAACTGCGTGACACTCAATCGTTTAAATTCGCGCCATATATTCCTTACCAATGTTTTACGAGGCGCAAATTGTTTTTGCCCTGACTTTCAAATCTCAAGGTGATTCCCTGCCCACACGACTATTTCAGCGGTTTTATTGAGGGGCGATAATTTTTTTGTTTCGTATGATTTGATTGGTGGCATGGCATCGTTTTATTTATTGCTGCATTGCTTCCGTGTGTTTAAATATTAGAAGCAATGGCAAATAATGTACAATTTTTTTAACAGTTTCGTTTGCTGAAAAAGTTCATATAAAATTGCTTGGTAAACCTATACCAGATCTGAAGCTTACTTAGGCTGATAAATCTACGAAAGGCGGTTATTATACAAGACATTTGAGAAAAGAAGTTTACAAGAAAAATAAATTAATATGCGGATGTAACACATTTAATGCCTTATTTTATTTTCGTGTTTATTGTTTCATTTAGACAGGGCTTAAAAAATAGACTCCTACGACAGACACATATTGTTATTTCTATACATAAAACTAAACATAGAAAATGCTTTATAATTTTTTAAAACAGCCGCTTGATTTACCAAAGAACGAGCTGCCAGTGGTTGCTGGAGTTAATAAAGTTCGTTATTCTTAAACCAATATTTAAATTTTCTAAACAGTTTAACTGCAAGCACACTTTGTAATAATAGTGTAGAACTACAATATAGAGTAGATTTAAGACAACAAAAAAATAAAATTTAGTATGAGAAGCAAATCCTATTGCAATATGTAACAATTTTCTTAATTTCTCCTACTTTTGCAGAGATTTTTTAACAATTTATTAATTTTGCGTTTATTTTTAATTATTTTTTATTGTTATATTGATATAAAAAAAACCGCATGTAAGTTACATTATTGCAGGGTAAATTTACCATTGCACATATATTAACCAAAAATACTTTTCTATCTGTCTATCTTAAGTAACATAGAATGTCTTGACATAGTTTTGTGGTAAACAAAACATAAAACATAAATGTAATAATAGCACTTTGAAAGCCTTAAGATCACCGGTGTTAAATATATTTAAACATAAAAGATTTTTGATCGTTAAAATAGAGTCAATTTTGCGCAAGTTAAAACGAAAGTCTGCAATAGAAAAAACAATTTTTTATCTCAATTAAATTTTCTAGGCCTTAGTGGCATTAATTTTTTATTTTTTATTTAATTTGGAATATGTAATTGTTTATTTTAACTTGATTTTTATTAAAAAAGTCTTTGCTGGGGTCTCGCCACATAAGATCGCTTGGCGAGTACTTAACGCACACTTTTCAATACATAAATAACGGTTTTTGACGCGTGCCAACGGTCTCTGCCGCGTCGAAACACAACCTAAGCAACGCCGAGCACGCTTAGTAACTAGATGGATAACTGGCAGTGAACACTGTAGCGTTTAAAGCTACAAGTTGTTTTTTTATATAGTTTTCTTCATAATAATAATATTATATTCAATTAGTATCAACGGCAATTAATTATTTTCTTATACAAATAAATTTAACGATTTCTAAACCTTTTAAACGTGACGCCTGCTTGACTAAAGCCGTTTCAGATCGCTTTACTGATAACGCCTCGGTGGTGAAGCTACACGGCCGCACAAGTCGCTGTGTTGCCACAATTTGTCTTCGATTTTCAGTAGAAATATTCACACAAGTACTTCGATAAGTGGGTACGATTTTCTCGTTTCCGGGCAACAGATATTGTACCGGCAGGACAACAGGTTCTCTTTTCCTGCTCAGGCGGATTTTTTTGCTCAATGGCGGTTCTGCCAAATTCACGTGTGATGCATTAAAATTTGCATATTTTCTTGTGGTATGGCGTGCTATGGTCGACTGGTGATGTTTTATCAGGACTATTAACGGTTGATTTGCAAACAGGTATGTTAAAATTCTAATATAGTGATAAATGCTATTTTCTTTCAATTTTCAAATCTAGTTTTATCCAAGTCATCTTGCTAATTTTGGGTGCTTTTATAGCAGTGTGCAATGTTCATTTCCTCGGTAGGAGCAACCACTGACTTCTTCCGTTGGTAGCCTGTAACCCGCATTTATGGTGAGTTAACTCATACTTAAAATACCCATACATATCTGTATAATACTGAGTTTATTATCACTATAAATTGTTTGGTCTTTAGTAGAATTTTAAGGGTCCTAATACTGTTTTTTCTTCAAACAGGGTTTTACGGTTTTTCGTTTTGGTAAATTCATCCAGTTTCACAATCGTTCCTGTATGGTTTGGCTCTTCACGTGACCACTACCAGTGTAGAAGCAGGGCGTCGTCCAGCAGCCATTTTGTCCAAAACCAACAGAAAACAGGTTTTACCTTCCTTTTTTATGGGAATACCAACATCTGCGCGCCATATTTTTTGTTTATCTATTTATTTTAGAAGAAATTGAAATTTTATTATTTTTTTAAAACTAAGTAATTAACCTACATTTGATGACATGTTCTCTTTATTATAATATTGTTTGTAAATAAAGTAAAACAACTATCAAAATTGTAAGAACCGATCTGATAGGGAAATTAATTTTTTAGTTGATTTTAAAGGGGGGTTTTTTGCGCTTATAATATTACGGATGCTTGATCAAGTACACGGTATTATGCGTATTACATCAAGAAAAAGATTGCGTAAATTTTAATAGAAATAATGCGTCAGGAGGTTCGTTTGTAAATTAATTAAAGTTATATTTTTCAATAGTTCATTCCTTAAGAATATGAATAAAACCATTATTTGAACTGACTGTTTATGAATTTAAATTCTACCTTTGTGAAATTAATAACAACCAGCTTAACTCTAAACTTGGTTAATTTCGGTGTTTCCAACCAAGTTAAATTCTAATTAAAAGTAACCGAATAAAAGGAAATACCGTGGCGCCCATCTATTTTTCCTTAATTAATTATCTTACCTTAATTAGGTACATTGTACTCACGACATTACTGCTTTACCAGGCGAATAGCTAAGCCGAAGCAAATGTAACCTGTTCTGTAAGTGTTACAGAATAGGTTACGTTTCAAAATAGTGTGCTGTTGGGTGTGGTTCAGAACCCAGGTTAAATTGTAGGTCTCGTCTAGATGACAGTACCCATACGTTAACGGGGATAGTGCGGCGCTAGTGTTGTTTGTATAACGACGGCTCTATCGAATTGTCTAAAAGATGATATGCAATATATGCATGTTTTGATGCTTGAATAGTGTTAACGGAATGGAGCTAGAAATAACTGGGTTAAGCATCTAAAAGCCCGGAACCCACAGAACTTAGTACTAGGCTCCATATAAGTATTTATGGGCTTTCATAAAGATTTTTAAACAATTCACAACAGCAATATACAGGGTGATTGGTAAGTCGAGGCGAAAAATGAAGGCCCGAATTAATTTTTAAATTCTGAATCAAAATTCAAGAATCCTTTTTTTGCAAATTTTCCTTCGTTTCCAAGATATTTCACTATAAGTTTGACCGTTGTCCAAAGTTAGACACTTTGGTGCACATGCTTAATAATTATTATGTTATACCCATACACATAAACAATATCACCGTATTCTTCGTTAGTAAACTTCATCTTCCTGTGACTTTTTTAATAACAGATTGACAAGTGTCTAGCTTTTGACAAAGGTCAAACTTGATTTCATATGACGTAATAGTTTGAAAGCGCCAACCAAGATTAGCGACACCCACAATGCGATTATATTTTTTTTGTCAAAACTTTATAGTGAAATATCTTGGAAACAAAAGGAAAATTTGCAAAAAAAGTATTCTTGGTTTTCGATTCAGAATTTAAAAAATCATTCGGGCATTCATTTTTCGCCTAGACTTACCAATCACCCCGTATAATACATCTACAATTGATTTTTATGGTTTAACAGTAAAAGTTTATTTTTGTAAGCATAAAACATAGATTTTCAATTTTTAGTTATTTTAAAAAGATTCAAGCTTGTTTAAAAAAATATTATGGATAGTCACAGTGTGCCGCCGTACTGAATGTGCTAAAAATAATTTCTACATTTTTGGTAAAGATTATTAAACAGGTTATTTTAAATGCAACGTGACTGCTTATATAAACGAACATATTTCTGGTGGTTTATATAAGGTGTTTAATAAAACATGAGATATCGCCTAATGGGAGATTCTCCGGCCAAAAATAAAACAAAAATGTTATATAAACGTATAGCTCTAAAGCGGCCCCATTTTTAGGATACAGGATAAAACATTGAAATTTTTCCCTTTTTTTAAATTAGGTTTTTTGATTTAAAAGAATCTTGGTACACTTAAAACATTAACCGAAATACATCTTCTGATTATAAACTGTTGCTACTAGTCTGGATTAATGGCTTAGCTTCGGGCAATTTTTTTACCATTATCTCGCCATAACATTTTGAATACATGGTACTTATTCTCAGTCTAGTTCTATAGAAAAAAGTAAACCTGAATTAGCTCGATAAACTTAACGTTCAAGATACTTTAATTTTAAACTTGAAAAATGACAATAGTAATTTTTATAAAAAATTTTCTGTGTGCCCACATCCTGCCTAAATTTTGTCTTTAATTTTAAATGTGCCCTTTTTATTCCTGGCCCAGTAAACAAAAACTTGTTGCTTTAAATAAATAAACATTAGTGTCCTGGCAAAAAATATATTGTATGTGTGTATGTAATATTATGTTTTTTTTATAACACATAATCCTTACTTAAAATTGTTATTAACGATAATTTTAGAGAGTGCAGGTCCTATATAGAATATTTTTACCATACCATATCCGTTGGCACGTGTACTGAAAGAAACAGCTCTTAAAATTTACCATTCTAAATTTTCTATTAATATTTTTTAGTCAGAAAAAGAAAAATTAAAAGTTAAATAAAAGTAGCAAACTTTAAAAGTAATTAACGGATTTTGAGGCATTTCGTTAATTAAAATTACAGATGGCTGCTGATCTTTTTTAATTTGCGTCAAAACAGTGGCGTTTTAAAATAGTTTTTTATGTATTTACAATAATATTAATACACATTTATATGTTTTAATTAATAAAAATTTATATAAATTTAAAAAAAAATTGTCATTTTGACCACAGGGTATTTTCAACATCTTAATAAAATTTCTTTTAAAATATATATTATATGGCATATAAAATAAGTAAATCTTTGGTTTATTATAAAATATGTATGATACTAGTAGCAATCCTATTTTAACTAGACTACTGTAAAGATAATACTTCAAAAAACTGCTCGTACAATATTTTAATTTTCTTTTACCAATAAACTGCGTACGTAATTTCCTTCCTGTCTTAAGCTTTCTTGGTTAAGCGCGTTAACCAACAAAATGTAAATTAAAAGTACATTGCCTAGGTTAATTTGTGAAAGGAATAAGATTTATAAAAAAGTTAAAAAAAAAACAAAAATATACTCAAAAAAGTACTTTAGGCGTGTCGAATGTTATCCCTACCTATAATTTGTTTGGTTTGGAGGGGCAACTTTATCTAATTAGTTTGGGGGGAAAAGGCGGAATCTATTTTACAAGCGTTTCTTGACTATAGTAGGTTGGTTTGTTCTTTGGAAATTCACACTATTTCACAATTTTATTTTTATCAAAGATGTATATTAGCACTAGCTGTGTACAAAAAGTGTAAAATAGTGTAAACTAGTTCTGAATAACAAATAGTTCTAAAATTTGGCTCACTCACTCACCCGCCCCTCCAGTCGGATAGGGGTGCATTTGGGGAGCCACCATCAAAAAGTTTGATATCATTTACAAATATATGTGGGCTTAACTTCAACGTAAACTTTGTTTACCATTATCTTTAATCTTTCAAACCCCACGTACTGTTTTTTTACCGAAATCCAAAATTAGTTTTAAAACTTCCACCACCCACCCCCCATTTCATCTTTTCGAACCAATGGCGGAGTATTTCTCCTTACGTTCGCAACGACCTGGCTTGTGCTAGAGTTTCTAACCTTGAACCAGGTAGACCTGATACTTTTTGGCTTAAACTTACCTTCAGATCTTTAACCAAATTCATCTGCTTTATATACCAGTCCCCATCTGATAAATCCCACAACAAGTTCTTTGACTAGCTTTCGATAAAGATGGACAATAATATTTTTTAATTTCCATTGGCCGAAGTAATTGTCCTTGGGGATTTTAATGTTTATAATAAGGACTAGCTAGGTTTTACAAAAACTGAAACACAAGGCAGAGCAGCCGAAACGTAGTAAGCAACGTACGATGTTATAACTCAAGGTCAATGTCGGAAAATCGGTCCTTCAAAGCAGCATTTGACTTATTAAAATATCATTCGATGATAGTTTAGGATGGTATTTTTTTTTTATTGCAGGTACGGAACTAGGGATTATAAAGAATGAAATTGTTACGGCTGAAATGTACATACTGGAGATCTTGTAGCAACATGTAGTACCCTTTGTCCTTTATATCGGCGGAAATTTCTTACTATTGTAAGACAACGCCAGTCCTTATGTTGCACAAATAGTCAGAAATTACCACAAAGGCATGGACAGCACGTAGCTCGGACTTAAATCCGGTATAAAATCTCTGGAACATCCTTGGTAGAGCGGAACCGATCCAAGCAAACAACCTGCGGAAATTGGGAGAGGGTCTTACTCAGATCTGGACAGGACTGGACCAAAATAAAATAGGGCAATTTATTTTAATTATGGGCCGAGGATGTGGAGCTTTTATGCGTGGTAGAGTACTCGTTATTAAGACTTTTTGTGTATTTCCGTTCACTTTTTTTAACATAATTTTTCAGAATTTTTCGTTTATTTTTTTTCCATTATACTCTAACCTAATTGATGGCTGACAAATCGGTACAATTATTAAAAATATGAAGATTAACTCTAAGAAAGTTAAATTTTTTACATTACAAATGTAATTGGTTTATTAAAGGTGTGCGTTATTTATTTATATATAAATAATATATATATATATATATATATATATATATATATATATATAATAATAATAATAATAATAATATAATAATAATGTCTTATTTAGGAAAAAAATACAATTCTTTTTTTTACAAAATAATTAAAAATGGCAGTAGATACAAGGCGCAGTCAACCAGAGGCTACTCTACTGAACCTTGCACCACTGTGGATAAAACTAAGCAAATAACATCTTAAAAATATAATTAATAAATATGCACGTTATTTTTGAATATAAAAATTATACAAAATTTACAGACAAAACTAATTAAATACTAACTGCTCCATAAAAACTTGGGAAGGAATAAAGAGTTAAAATAAGGTTGAAAAAACTGTCAATAAAAGAAAAAGTATTAATTATCTGAATTTTGGAGATTAAGCAAATATTTTTAAACCAATTTAAATTTACATTCATCAAGTAACACAAGTTCATTAGGTAAAGAGTTATAAATCAATTGCATTGTAAGTGAATGACCTTTGAAACATGGCACTCTGATGGCTGGGCAACGTCAATCTATTCCAAACCTTATATTTCTTGTGTGTAAATCTTCAAAGTACAAACTTCTTTTAAACAAAAGAGGTAGAGCGGGATTTTTAAACTTTTATCAAAAAATTACCAAATGTAAAAATTTGCGATTGTTCTTTTTAAGCCAATTAAGTTGTAAAAGAAAAAGAAATATGATCAAATTTTCTTAACCCAAAAAATAAGACGTGAACATGTATTTTGAACCTTTTGTATGCGGTTTTTATCCAAATTGTCAGGCAAGGACATAAATAAAATCACAGTAGTTAAAAAATAGATAGAAAAAGTGACTACAACATTTTTCGCATTTCAAAATTAATATATGACGGTTGCTATACAACATTTTCAATGATAAATATGATCTCTGAACAAGCCTTAAATACTCCCGAAACCTCAGCTCCGTATCCAAACCAAACTAAGTTCTTTGCAGGCCTAATAAAAGGAAGTTTTACTCCACCAAAGTTATATTAACATTACGACTCAAAATTCTACGCTGTTCTTGGTACCAAAGCAAGAAGAGATTTTGGGAAGGATTTAATTTTTAAGTTGTGTTCCATAGACAGCTGATTTAAGAACGTAAATCTTCATTGACTAAGTCTGATGCCTGTAACTAATTTCGATGGTCAAAGTGAAAGTATATTTGCGTATGTCCATAAGCCTGAACCTTAATTTTTATTGACCCCAAAATATCAAATGTAAATTATAAAGAAAAGAGGTCAAGTATGGAACCTTGGGCACCCAGAAAAAAACCCGAATCTGTTCAGAGAAGTTGTTATTACAACAAATTCTTTGAAATCGGTTAAAAAGTAGGATTTAACAAGACTTAGCGATGATTCATGAAAACAAATATTTTAACTTGGCAAGCAGGAGTTCGTGATTCAGCGTATCAAAAGCCTTTGAAAAATCTAAAAGAACCAATATGCTGTTAACTTTTATCGATACCCGTAATTATATCATCAGTGACATTAACCAATGGTACAGTTGTGCTGAGATGCTTCAAAAGCCAGATTGATTAACCGAAATAATATTATTATTAATACAAAAATTGAACAATTGGGGTTTAAAAATTTTTCAAAGATTTTAGAAAAGGTAGGTAAGATACTTATAATTCTAAGATCGTTAAAACTTAATGGATTTTTTTATTTTCGGCAAAGTCTGCCTATAGAAATTTTCCATGATCTGGAAAGTAATTGCTTCGATACAGCAATTAATTATGTGTGTAAGGTACTGGTCAAGATAAGGACTACATAATTTTAACATTTTTGCAGATATACCATCATGCCAGAGCATAGTTTGAAGAGAATAAAAATATATTGTGAATATCTGCAGTTTGAGCCAATTTAAAGGAAAAATTTAATTCCTCATTAAAAATGTTATTATTATAAAAATTAACTTTGGAACTACAGTCAAGATATTTTGCAAAATCACCAAAAAAATCATTAATATCATTTGGATCAGATAACTCCTCAGGGTATTAACTTGACTTGAGTATACAAATGATCTTTTAAGGAGTTCACACATATAGAATTTAGATATTGTCTTTTTTCCCTCCTTACCATTGAAAGGGTAAGTTGCAGCCGTTTATAGTTTTCCAGTCATGAACCGTTCGTTCTTTAAAATTCCCGCAATGCACGATCCCTTTGCTCCATGAAAACCTTCAGATTTGCAAGCCACGGGGCTTTGGTTTGGTAATTTTGGCCCCACGAAGTCCCTGCTTGTTAAATAAAGAAAGAACTAAGTTATTAAAAAGGGTAATTTTGCTATCAATATTTTGTTCATAAATTTTATCATTCCAAGGAACTAATGAAGATCACGAAGAAATGTTTAAATTAAAGTTCTGTTTCTAAAGATATCTTTTGGGTTTTAAGTGAGCTTTCTCAATTTTCAAAATACAGTAAAAAAAACATGATCCGAAATATTATGCGCCGACACTACTCCAACCTCACTTACTAAGGATTCATGGTAATAAATATCGGATCCAGTAAGTACCCCAGTTCTAGATATTCTGGTCGGTTGATTTATTATTTGTAAAAGTTATAATTTTCAAAAAGTGGGACCAGAGGATTATCCAAATTTAGAAGATTTATATTGAAATCACCAAGACAAATTATTTCATCCACGGTAGGATACAACGTAGAAAAATATTATCAAAGTCATTAACGGTTGTATTAAAATTAGTGTTTGGTGGGCAAAAAACAAAAAGATAATACTTACATTTAATTTTAACTTTAAAAATTAAAATTCAGGAAAATATGTAACATCAAAGTCAAAATTTATAACCTCCGGAATCAAATTGCTTTTAATTAGGCTGCCACCCCCACCCCACCCACTCTATCTTGTAGAATCAGAGATAGTTAGGAATTGCAAAATTAGTTACGTCATCAGCCTCAGAGAGCCAAGTCTCAGTAAGAAGCATATTCAAAGCATAATCTCCAACCAACGTTACAAATTGTGAAAGCCTGTAAAAATAGACCGTATGTTCAAATGAGCAATTTTAAATTTTGAAGCAATCATAAGGCAACCTTCCTCAAATGTAACAATGAGTAATCAGTAATAATTATAATATCTCATATAATTAAAAATAAAGAAAAAAGCAAAAATAACAAATATGTAATTAAAGTAAGCTTTACAAGACCCAAGAACACCTGTGTAAAAATAAATAATTAAATAAATAAGTGATATTGTGGACCCTATTAAGTTGTAGACTATCAAAATATTAAAACATTTTAAAAAAAAAAATTTATGGCTTATAATAATTAACCCTTAATTAAAAAAATATTTATTGGTAAAACTACTAAATAATAACACATTTATATGTAAAGGTAATATTTATACCGAGCTCATGTACTATATGCAATTAAAACCCACAAACCTTTTCAAGCCTCTATCAAAAAAAAACAGAAATAAACATTAAAGAGGCAAACATTTATAAATGACAATATTATCATATCAACTTAAAAAATTTAAACCTTTCTCAAGTTTAGTTTTTTAATCAAAACTCAAGTAAATATTCAAAAAAAAAAAAAAACAGTATTTACCCATTTGATATTTGGACTTCATAGGTACATAAAAAAATAAAAATTCCAAAACAAGATACTTTGAATCAGTGGCCAAAACAAATGGTGCTTAAATACATAAATTTTTGCCAAATAAAGATACCCTACTGAATGT
>JAHBCN010003529.1:0-50000 GCA_019359885.1 Listronotus oregonensis | reverse complement strand
TGTTATTTTTAGTTTACCCCAACAAATATCTTCCATATAAGTCTTTTAGCATCTATCCTTCAAAGCACTTGGAGCACTTTGGTAGCCAAACAAGTTAATTACGATTCATAAACGAAGTCATGCCTGTATTATGATACGTTTTCATAGAAAGCTGTAAAAAACTGCTTTACTTCTGCATTAAAAAAGCTGGCTCTTTTAAACGACTTATATTAAAATAGTGTATACAATTAAAATAGTATCTTCAGGTAAATAATGTACCGTAAGAGGAAGGATATCGTCAGAAAATTAAAGCGGCAACTTTACTGCCGGAATAAAACAGTTCACTTTTATGATTTTACGTATCCATAAAAAATATTATTTTTTCAGTAAAAATTATTATTCTTTGTTTTTATTAGCGCTCGTTTAATATAAAGGTATTAATTTTTAAAAGCAGTTCATTAAGACCTGCTCGGCCAAGTTTACATCGGACCTACTGAGCCACAGCCGTAAGGTCGTAAGGATAACGGTAGGTCAACTAACAGGTCATTGTAAACTCAACAAGCACCTGGAAAGAATAAACCTGGTGGAGGATAGCCTGTGTAGGTTCTGCCAGGAGGCTGAAGAAACAGCCTTACACGTGTGGTGCCATTGCGAAGCACTATGCAGGCTTAGGTTTACTAGGCTTGGGAAGGAAAAGCCAAAACCGGCAAGTTATATGGAGTGGCCAGTGTCGAGACTCTGGAGTCTAGTTAAGAAGACGGGCATGGACAAGGTACTCTAAAGAACGATAGGAGAAACCATAATAAATCTGGTAAGGTTGCAGTGGTGGAGGTCATTTTTCGCCATCTCCGCTCAAATAATCTAATCAAATCTAATTAATTTTTAAATGACAAATTTAATTAAAATATTTCTTTGCCTAATACTGTAAGAAAATTTATTAAAAAATGTAATGAAAAATAAATCGGTTATTGTTAGAATTACCTTCATAATAAAAATAAAATTTTATTTTTTACATATATATTTACATATATCTGGTTCTTCCATCCAGAGAGACCAGAGTCTGAATTATCAGCTTTTACGTAAAATAGCTTTCAACGAATACAATTTCATACCTGCTCTGTCTTTTATAAAAGGACCACATCACTTCACATTCATAAGGGTCTTTTGACCGTGTGTGGAGCAAGGAGAAATTTTAATACTTAAATTGACACTAGCATGTTTTGGTTTCTGTAAATTTAAAAATAAAAAGATTATATATTAAAAAATAATTAACGGCACAAAAAAACAATAGTTTTGCTTTTATAAAAGATAAAAATGTTTTTGTAAATTACCCAAGCATTGTTTTATATTTTTTAAAATGAAGTTTTAATTATTGTCAGTAAGCTTTACCCTTGGCAAACGTCACGTGAATTTTAGATTAGATACAAAGAAACTTTTTCTTGATCAACAAAAACCTTTTGTCTTTTGCATGTTATGTTACTAATTTATTGACTAATTAGGTACCATTAGAATTAAGGAAATATCTGTAATTAATAATAAATCAAAAAAATATTTGTAAATCATAACTTTTCTAATAACAAAAAATATAATTAGGTGCCTATCATTCACCACAAAATTGTGAATTGCAATTCCAAATATTTTTACAGCTAAAAAAATAAAAGAGATCATTGTTAGCTCTGATCAATTTTTCAGATTGGAAAATTTTACACTCTACTATCTGAAAATACCTCAGCAAAATATTATTAGATAAAGCCGGGAATCGTAAATCGACATATTGTGCTTGTCCTAAATGGAAAAGTGAATTTGTATTCTTCCCTGGCAGGCGCTTTTAGATAAAAAAAGCTACGCATTGCGTACTTTTTCTGATACTAAAAATAAATGATGGTTTTAAAATGTTATCACTGATGGTTTTGTTTTATTATAATTGTCGACGAATATTCTATTTACAAAAAGAGAACAAATAACTATACCAATTAACTTTCAAATTATTTTTATTTTTTTGTTTGTGTTCGGCATTTATTTAAATATTTTTATACATACCTATAACCTATATTCCCTTAATTATGGTTATAAATATTTTACTAAAAATATCACAGGTTACCATGATACTGCATGTATTATCGATTTTTTCTCTCTACGGTAGATAACTAACCGCGAATTATACTGAACATTTTTTGACATAATATAAGATTTTTAACAACAGGTAGTTTTCCCATAAGAAATACATGGGGAAAATTTCAGGTCCATTCTGCAATTTTATCGCCATCTTCAACCCTTACTCAAAATAGGGGTTGTTTTTGTAGAGCGATAGATAGGGGTAGTTTTTGTAGAGTGATATCATCTAACCATACTAACCGCCATTAAGGGAACCCCATCTGACGTCATCATGGTCATTGGGTCATTTTGGAAATAATTAAATACGTCATCAGCTCATCAGAGTTAAATTGGAAATAATTAAATAAAAACCTAGCAGGATTCGAACCACCGTCCTATTGCACCACGGGAGAATATTAGATATTGTTGTGAAATACTTGAATAGTAGAAGTGACGTAAATAATTAAATAAATAAATAAATAATAACCAACCAGGATTCGAACCACCCATCGCCTCGTCCTATTGCTTCAAAGTTCAGAGCTCTACCACTGAGCCACCGGAGATATTAAATATTAAGTTGAAATAGATGTATAGTAGCTGGCGTATTCATCATCACGCGTGGGCGTCGTCGTAAAGAAAATTAATAATATTATAAACGTCGAAATTAATAAATGCCCAGGCAGTACATGATTAAGAAACAGTAAAAGTTTAAAATGAGGGATCAATTGCAGTACCTCAGACCGAATTGGGCCTTAGTATTGGAAATAAAACCAAAGAAACTGCAAATAAATAGGAAATGTCGAATTATACCGATGTCCAATCAGTATATAACGGATAGCATTGGGTGGTTAAAACCCCGATGATGAGACGGATAAAATAGAAACGTTGTTTAATATTATAGCATATGTTATTGTTTATAGCGCAAGTTTATGCATTCCGATTAGCGCATTAAAAATAGTTATAAAGGGTAACAAGGTAAACATTATTTTAAAATGTGTTTAGATGAAAGATCGTTTCGCCGGAATGCCGAAGGCTTTTCCCAGCCAAGTTTTTTCTAATAGTTTCTTCAAAAACGACTTTGATCATCGCGCCCCTTTTTACAAAAGTCTTAATTTTTCGTTATACCAGTTCCTTTTTCATACGTTTTTCCTATGATTTAGGGTGTTGAAAACAATATTAGTTGTTTAAATTTAATATTAGCATGCCTTTTGGCAATACTATATAACTTTTTGTTTATCAACTATTTAAATAATTCTTTTTATTCCAATCAGGATGTTAAAACATATATATTTGATGTTTAAATTTAATATTAATAAAGCCCTTTTCCTATGTATAACTTATTTATTTAATATTCGATTGAAATAATTTATTTTTATTCTAATTAGTATGTTAAAACATACATATTTGATGTTTAAATTTAATATTATCTTAAACCCTTTTTTGGCAATACTTATATATAACTTTTTACTTATCAACAGATTTAAAAAAATGTTTTTATTCTAATTCAGGATGTTAACATACATGTTTGATGTTTAATTTAATATAGATAAGCCTTTTGGAAACATATGTATAACTTTTTATTTATCAACAGATTTAAATAATTCTTTATTCTAACTCAAGATGCCAAAACATATGGTCCAAATTTAATATTGGCATGTTTTTTTGGGATCCTATATAACTTCTTTTATTTATCATACGATTGAAATAATTCGTTTTAAATAAATTTTAATTTTTCTCCACTTCTATCAAATTATAGACATTCGGTCAGCAAAGCCTTAATAAAAACATTTATACAATTCTAACAATTCTTATACAGCGTTTTCTAAAATTTACAACCGTGATTTAAAAATTCTTTTTAAGCAAACATAGTAGTTTAATTTAAGGAAGTATACGTTTCAATAAATATTTAGACAAATCAAATTAGTAATTTAACGGTAAACTGTTAGGAGTTACGGAATAGATGTCACTAATTGTTTGAAACAATCATTTAGCAAGTTTGGGCTTATTGACTTAAAACCATCAGCATTAAAGGTAGAGTAGGGCTTTGTTTAACTGTATATTTTGGAAAATAAATACACAAGATGCAATCATACAAATTCTTATCTTCTTACCATAAATGCAAGCTAACCACAGAATATTACGAGTATTAATTTTCATAAAATAAATGCAATGGGAAATTAGAAGTTTATTCGCTTATTTCCAAATAACAGCCCTGTATTTCCAGATAACAGTATTTTAAATAACAGCCCTGTTTTTTCAAATAACAACCCTGTTTTTCCAAATAACAGCCCTGTTTTTCCAAATAACAACCCTGTTTTTCCAAATAACAGCCCTGTATTTTTAAATAACAGCTCTGTATTTTTAAATAACAGCACTGTTTTTTAAATAATAGCACTGTTTTTTAAACAACAGCACTGTATTTCCAAATAACAGCCCTGTATTCTCAAATAACAGCCCTGTATTTTCAAATAACAGCACTGTTTTTCCAAATAACAGCCCTGTATTTCCAAATAACAGCCCAGTTTTTCCAAATAACAGCCCTGTTTTTCCAAATAACAGCCATGTTTTTCCAAATAACAGCCCTGTTTTTCCAAATAACAGCCCTGTATTTTTAAATAACAGCCCCGTATTTTTAAATAACAGCACTGTTTTTCCAAATAACAGCCCTGTTTTTCCAAATAACAGCCTTGTATTTTCAAATAACAGCACTGTATGTACAGGGCTGCTATTTGGAAAAACAGTGCTGTTATTTAAAAATACAGGGCTGTTATTTGAGAATACAGGGCTGTTATTTGGAAATACAGTGTTCTTATTTAAAAAACAGTGCTGTTATTTAAAAAACAGTTGTTATTTAAAAATACAGGGCTGTTATTTAAAAATACAGGGCTTTATTTGGAAAAACAGGGCTGTTATTTGGAAAAACAGGGCTCTTATTTCAAAAAACAGGGCTGTTATTTAAAAAACTGTTATTTGGAAATAAGCGAATAAACTTCTAATTTCCCATTGCATTTATTTTATGAAAATTTATACTCGTTATATTCTGTGAGTTGAAAGCGCATTTATGGTAGAGAGATAAACATTTTGTATGATTGCATCTTGTGTATTTATTTTTCAAAATATACAGTTAAACAAAGCCCTTCTGACCTCATACCTTTAATCGCTGATGGCTAAGTCGTAATAATGTCATAAACTTACTAAATGATTGTTTCAAACAATTAGTGAAACATCTATTCCGTAACTCCTGTATTACATGTTTACCGTTAAAATTCTAATACTAATGATTTGTCTAAATATTTATTGAAACGTTTACTTCCTTAAATTAAACTACTAATGATTTACTTAAAAGAATTTTTAAATCTATAGTTTGTACTTTAATCTTAGTTAAAACGCTGTATAAGTTAAGTTGTTAAATTGTATAAATGTTTTTAATTAAGGCTTTGCTATTTTGACCGAAAGTCTATAATTTGATAGAAGGTGGAGAAAAATTAGAATTTACTTTAAAACGAATTATTTCAATCGTATGATAAATAAAAGAAGTTATACGGAGTGATGCCAAAAGGGCTTTATGCCAATATTAAATTTGGACCATTTATGTTTTAACATCTTGAGTTAGAATAAAAAAGAATTATTTAAATCTGTTGATAAATAAAAAAGTTATACATAGTGTTTCCAAAAAGGCTTTATGCTTATATTAAATTTAAACATCAAAAATGTATGTTTTAACATCCTGAATTAGAATAAAAACAATTATCTATATCTGTTGATAAGTAAAAAGTTATATATAGTATTGCCAAAAAGGCTTTAAGATAATATTAAATTTAAACATCAAATATGTATGTTTTAACATACTGAATTAGAATAAAAATAAATTATTTCAATCGAATATTAAATAAAAAAGTTATACATAGTGTTGCCAAAAGGGCTTTATGGTAATATTAAATTTAAACATCAAATATGTATGTTTTAAAATCCTGAATTTGAATAAAAAAGAATTATTTAAATCTGTTGATAAATAAAAAAGTTATCTAGTGTTGTCAAAAAGGCTTTATGCTAATATTAAATTTAAACAACTAATATGTGTATTTCAACACCCTAAATCATTTAGAGAAAAAACGGCATTGATCTGACAAATAGGAGCTGAGATATAAGCGAAAAACATATAAGGACCTTTGTAAAAGGTGCGCAGATGATCAAAAGTCGTTTCTTGAAGAAACTATTAGAAAAAAACTTGCGCAAATGGCGGAAAAAGTGCCTGCGGCATTCCGGCTGATAACGATCTTTCATATAAACACATTTTAAAATAATGCCTTTCTTAGCACTTGTACATCTTTAATACATATACTATTTTTAATAACCTTAATCGAAATGCATAAGTAAAACGACTTGCGCTAAAAACAATAACATATGCTTTATAATATTAAACAACGTTTCTATTTTTATCCATCATCATCATCGGGGTTATTTTAACTACCCAACGCTATCCGTTATATACTGATTAGGTTACGTATACGGTATAATTCGACGACCGCCATATTTTTTATTTTCTAGCAAGTATTCTTTGGTTTTATTTCTAATACTAAGGCCCTAATAATCAGTCTGGGGTACTGTACTAATTGATATCTCTCATTTAAAACGGTTTTACGCTGTTTGCCTGTAATACATGTACTGCCTAGTCATTTTATGTAATTTCGACGTTTAACAATATTATTAATTTTCTTTACTACGACGCCCACACGAGGCGATGGGTGGTTCGAATCCTGCTAGGTTATTATCTATTTATTTATTTAATTATTTACGTCACTTCTACTATTCAACTATTTCACAACAATATCTAATATTCTCCCGTGGTGCAATGGTATTGACGGTATTTGACCTAGTTATAAGAAATGAAGATTGTTATTAACCCTGTAGTTTTAATTACGTAATAAATATACATCTTATATAAATATGGCTTCCAACATACAAATACCTGGTATATAATACCTGCGCTTTAAACAATTAGATATGGATATCTCTAAAACTAGTGGTTTGCTCCCTCTTCGGTTATTTCCGGATAACTAAGATTCACCACTAGACGCAAATTATGCAAAGTGCATAATTTGCATATTTCATGCCCTTTTTTCTGCATATTTCTCTGCAAAGCTGCATATCGTGCATAAAATGTATTAATTTGAGACAAATTCGCAAACCTATATTAATTATTAAATCCAAAATTATTTAGAAGGGTACTGGGTAAGGGTACCTCGGGAAAACCCACCCTTTGTTATAGAAGATTATTATTACCTGGGTACTTAATGTGGGATGTCGAAGTCGCCGGTACTCGTCTGGGTAGTAGGGATTAAAAGCAATAAACCATGAATATTTACACCTAAGCGATCTAAGGTTATTCAAATGTATGTGTTTATTTAAATTTGTGATTTTGTATAGTGTGCATTGTTTAATCGTTTATACAATCGTCGTCAATTCAAATTTTTGTGAAGATGCCTAAAGTGACAAGTTTCTCCGTATATATTAAGCCATACCCAGAAATGTACATCGATATGGGGAAGCTGTACTGCTCTTCTTGCAGTAAAATAGTGAGTATTAATACTAACTTCTGAATATTATTTTTTTATGCTCTATTTTGCTTATTTAAAGTACGCCTCAGCGTGCTTAAATTCAACTTTCAAAAACGCGGGTATTTTTAATCATGTTACATTATTAATTCTTGTGCCATTTTTTTGTAGTAATAATACCAGAATTTATGATTTCATATGGTGTACCAATAAAAAAATAGCATAAAATATTCGTGGATACTCAGGCTCATATTATTGTTTCTTTTGACTGCTCCATCACATGAAAGACTGCTTTCTGATTTTGACCAAAATTATTTTTATTTATTTTTAATTTGTTTTACAAATAGCATGTGACAAAAAATTCAAATTAATCAACATGTCAAAACGCCTACTCATAGAGCCAAACTAGAAAAACTAAAATCCGGAAGTAAAGCACAGTCATCTTTGTAAAAATGTTTTCAACCTACCGATAAGAATAAGCTGTATTCAACCAGGATTCATGTCGGGCAATGGTGGCCTCAAATATTCCATTGTCGAAGCAAAGCAATGAAAATTTTTGTTCATTCCTGCAAAAATATTGCAAATTTAATGTTCCTAGTGAGAGAACTTCCAGAAGAACCGACGTGAGTAGTTTACATTCTTCAGTAATTGAAGAAATAAAACTAAACATTGGAAAGAACTACTTTATATAATGTATGGATGAAAGTACTGATTCTATGGGACGGTATATCGCACATTTAATAATCGGAGCTCTTAGTGAAAAAGTGTTACGAAAATCCTATTTAATTGCGTCAAAACAATTGGAAAAAACAAATGCTCTTACAGTGACTAGGTTTATTCAAGAAGTTGCAGCATTTTTTCTTCCTGCGGCTGTTCCCGCTGATAATCTCGTGCTTTTGTTGTTGGATGCAGCGCCTTACATGGTAAAGGCGGAACAAAATTTAAAAATATTTTATCAACAATTAAAATATGTAACATGCTTAGTACATGGCCTAAACAGGGTTGCCGAGGAGATTGCCACTTGTCAATACTTTAATTTCCAGTGTAAAAAAAGTATTTCTTAAGGCTCCTATACGAATACAGTTTTTTAAAGAAAGACTGCCAAACACTTCTCTTCCACTACAACCTGTTGTAACAAGATTGGATACTTGGCTAAAAGCTGCAATTTGTTATGCAGATAATTTTTCTTAGGTAAAAAAAATAATTTTAGTTTTGGCAGATAATTCTTGTCAATCGCTTTTAGAAGCCAAAGAAATATGAGAAAATACGCAGATTAAGCAACAACTTGCGTTTCTAAAGAGCAATTGCGATTTTCTTTCTAAATCTCTAACTCAATTGGAGGCATCTAGTTTACCACCAACCGAAAGCACGCAAATAATAAGAGACTCTAAATCAGCTTTCAGAAATGTCAAGGGTAAAATTGGGGAAGAAATTTTTTTAAAATTTAAAACTGTTTTATCAAAAAATAACGGTTACCAAGTTATCTCTAATGAAGCAGATATTTTAATAGGAAATTTTGATGATTGTATAGATTTAGACATAGATCCCAAAATCGTGGCTAGCTTAAAATACGCCCCCATTATGTCAGTTGACGTGGAAAGAAGTTTTTCCATTTATAAAAATATGTATTCTGATAGGAGGCAAAAATTTTTGCTGGAAAATTTTCAGCATCATTTAATTGTATATTGTTTTTACAACTGCTAATTTAATTTTTCTAGTTAATTTTATAATTATATCAATAAATTATTAACAATTAAACAGTGTATTTTTTAAGATTTTGTTTTGCATATTTTCAAAAATACTTGCATATTTTAAGTACATTACATGCATATTTATGCGCATATTTCATTCATATTTATATGCATATTTGCCCTTCTTTATTCATCACATATTATCATTACCACCTTTAAGTAAAATAACTGAAGTAAAGTTTGGTTTTTAAAAATTATTATTTATTCGTTTATTAAACTTTAAAAAAGTTGTTACGTTTTAGCATAGAAATAATAATTTAAAGTAATTTTATATTGCTATTTGTATAATAAAAATTATTCACTGCATCCTAAATGAAAGTATCGTTATGTTTTTATGAATAACCAAAGGTCTACTGTTCATGATTTACATGGTTTTCTCTACATATTGCTTCTAATTTGGAACAAGAAATTAATTAAAACACCGAATTATCGTGCAAACAATGTAGTAATAAAGCGTTAGATTCCCAACAAAGAAGGGACACAATGAATAATATGGGACCCTGAAGGCAAATAACTTACTGTAATTGGTAAAAATTTAGTTAAATTATATGGGATAACAAAATATCATCGTAACAGTATATATATATATATATATATATATATATATATATATATATATATATATATATATATATATATATATATATATATATAGTATATATATATATATATATATATATATATATATATATATATATATATATATATATATATATAATATATATATATATATATATATATATATATATATAAAAGTGGAAGGGTGGTCTTGACCATAGTTGAATACAAAGATTCTAAATTCTATTGGGATTCGGTCTTGGCTGAAAATAAAACTCTTTTACTAAACCCGAGTTTTTGAAATTTATTTTTTCCTTTTCCAGGTAATATAAAGAAAATTTTTACAATCAAAAAATTAATCTACAAATGCAACTTATTGTTTTAAAAACGATAAATAAAATATATAGCATAAAATAAATTACGTAAAGTGAGTTTTTAAGCTAAGTCTTTATAAAACATATCAATTATTGTTTTACATTTATGCTAAATTTTGAATTTAAATTTTTTAACATTTATCTGGTGTTTCTGAAACTTGAAACATACTGTTAAGTTATATTACAAATAATAGTAGTGGTATATCAGGAAAATTCTTGTAGGTTTTTCTTTTTATTATGTCGAAAAAATATGTATAAAGTGTGTATGTTGGAAATTTTACAGAAAATTCTTTTAAAATTATTCAGGATTTTTTCCTTCTTTATTAAATTATTGTATAATAAAATATAAAGAAGGAAAAAATCCTGAATAATTTTAAAAGAATTTTCTGTAAAATTTCCAACATACACACTTTATACATATTTTTTCGACATAATAACAAAAAAGAAAAAAACCTACAAAGGAATTTTGTCCTGATAATACCACTACTACTATTGATTTCGATATGTATTAACTTAACAGTATGTTTCAAGATGTTCTAGAAAACACCAGGATGTATAAATGTTAAAAAATTAAATTCAAAAATTATGAGCACTAAGATGTAAACAATAAATTGATTATGTTTCTATAAAGACTTAGCCTTAAGAAAACTCACTTTGCACGTAAGTTTTATTGTTATATTTTGCTATATATTTTTTTTATCGTTTTTAAAACAATAAGTTGCATTTGTAGATTAATTTTGATTGTAAAAATTTTTCTTTATATTGTAGCCTTGAAAAGGAAAAATAAATTTGAAAGCTCGGCGTTTAGTAAAAAGAGTTTTACTTCAGCCCTAGACCGAATCCTCAAGAATTTAGAATCTTTTTATATATATATATATATATATATATATATATATATATATATATATATATATATATATATATATATATATATATATATATATATATATATATATATATATATATATATATATATATATATATTTATATATATGTATACTTTGTTTTAAATTTTTATGACCTATTTTTCCTTATATCCAATTAAACGATTCTTTTTTAACATAATAATAATTATATTCCCAATAATTATAAAGCTAAGTTTTAAATGAAGAAAATTGAAAACTCTATTTTCTTTAAATTTGTGTGTTTTCTTTGTCCTTGCTGATTGGCAATAAAAAGGTGTTTTTTAAGATAGTTTGTAAAGTATTAAATATATTACTTTTGTTCAAGCCCGTTAGCTGATTGTTTTCTTAGTTGCGTTGTAAAAATGCCTTGTTGCTATACAAATGCTAATGTCATAGTTGTAAAACTTGTTTCCGCTTTTATAAATAAAAATGTAATATTGCTTACCATAAAAATACGTAAGATGTATTTTGTGTATAAAGAAATATCACTGTTTACACCACCTCCAAGCAAGCACAAAAATTTTATTATCATAAAATTTATTTGCAGCTAATATTTATGAGCTCTCAGCTTGAACTGCCCATAAATCCCGGTATTATACCTCATACACACATAAATCATTTTGAAATATTCACGGTGACATATGATGAAGTTTTAAAGTAGAAATTACCTAAGGCCTACGGGGACAGCAAGCCAAATGTGAACCCAGCAAAAAAGGAGAAATATATATTTGCTTAGAAGTATTATACAGATTTGTCTCTTTGGTTTCTAAAGATAATATTAGATTTCTAATTTAAATATAATTTTATACAAAAAAACTGCATATTAATTAATAGGTCCCAGTTTTTTTTAATTATAAAAAGATTACTAAATTTGTTAAACTAATATAGAAAAATATGTATAATTAATGTTCTTTGTAGTCCTAAACTTTCTGTTAATTAAATATCCAAGTATTGATTGAATAAATTTTACCTATTAATTTTAGATTACTGTTATACATAGTATTAGAAAAAAATCTGTACTGATACTATTTAATAATTTTCCCTTTTCCTTTTTTAAATTTTTCTTTAGAACAGGCTAACACAAATTATGCAAACAATTTTTAAATTTTTATTAGCTTTAAAAAAAATTAAGATCTAAGTAAAATTTAGTATAATAATTTGATTATTAAAGAAGTCGGAATTAAAAAAAAAAGATCTCTGCAGACAAGACACCAAGCACATTGGGTACACAAAGGTGAAAGAAATAGAAAGTGGAATATATTTTTTAACTGAGGGATTAATACGTACTAGAAGAAATATCGTCTTAAGTCTTAAAAGCACCAATAAAAAGGTAACAGATATCCAAATAATTACTTATTTTAATCCAGAACTCCAGGTTTTACGAAAGAAGCCATTTACCAAAATCAGAAGAGCTCACTGGTGTAAAAAAACTATGATATTTATTTCCAAAAACCAGATTTAAAGTAACCAGTATTCCAATCATTATAGCAAAATAAAAGGTCATTTTTGTAATTAATGTTAACAGATATCTAACTGCGCCATGACTTCCGGAATAACCTGTAGATTACTAAAATCAAGTCTGGCAATATTAGGCAAATGATACGATTTGAATTTTAAAACGGCTTTTTAAAGTTAAGATTAAAAGCTACAAATTGTATGTCTCATAGTTTCATATAAGTCTGAAGAACATTGTTAAAAATGCTTGTGGACCTAGCGCGTCGAGCAAAAATTCGCAACCGTGACGTACTGAGTCGACCGTGGAGGAGGCACCGCGCCCTATGCCCACAGCCCATCTCTTGCTTCTCCTTCGCTGCTGGATGCCCCCTCCACGGTCGACTCAGTACATGTCGGTCACGAATTTCCGCTCGACGCGCTACGTTCACAGATATACAATATGTAGCTTTTAATTTTAACTTTAAAAAGCCGTTTTAAAAATTCAAATCGGACCATTTGCCTAATATCACGGCAAGATAAGCGCCTAATCTGTTTATAGTGCGATTGAATAAAAACTATTAGTGCGACACTTTTTATCTTTCGGCAGCTCAAAGTATATGTTATTGACTATCATTTTCCAAAAAATCAGCCCTTAATATTGAAACTTAACGAGGAAACGAATTTAAAAAAAAAGGTTGTTTTAAGCGTTTTTCCTGCTTTTTTCGGTGAAAAATGGTCGGATCGGGATTTTTCAAAAACCATTTTATAGGTTTTTAAATTCTCTACAAACGGTCTTGTATGAGTAAAGTGATATCCTGTACTTTTTATTATATTAAAAAAAAAAAACAAAAAAGGCCCTTTTTTATTAATTATTGTTTTAAAAAATTACCTTAAAAAAATTGGTTACATTTTTTATTTTAGTAATCTACAAGTGATTACAGAAGTCATGGCGCAGTCAGATATTTGTTAACATTAATTACAGAAAATATATATAATGATTGGCCTACAGTCAAAAAAGTCATAATATAGTACTTAAATATTTGCCCTTTAAATATTTTTAATGTAATAACCCCAATATACAAAAGAATTTAGTGAACTTACTTTGAAAACTATTAAATTCGGTGATGAAATCCGTACTACCGGTCTAAATAAATATTATAAATATTTTATATTTTATAATCTTTTTAATTGTAAACCTATTAAATTATTGCAGGTACTTCTGAAATCTTTAAGGACAAATATTTTTTATAAGAAAAAATCTTAATATCCTAACGTTTATTTATGCAAATTATTTTATTTACTGTTTAGATATGTGTATAAAACTTATATGATGTTCAACAAGCTCGACACTATATTTTTTAAATGTCATTCTTAATATATTTTGAAATAATCTATATATACAACTCATATTACAAAAAAGAATGTTAGCTTTAAGTAGAGAGCTCATAACAATTAGTCGCAAACTACTCATATATTAAAATAATTTTCTATCTTTAGGACAGCCCACAAAGCCTTAGGTACATCCTAAGTATCTAGGTACCTTGGGTGCCAGGTTTTTAGATAATTACCCATTTTATTCCCCCGTTCAAGCACCAAAATATTTAGATATTGCATTTGACGACACCTTTCAGGCAAAGCGGTAGTCCCACCATTAAAGTCTGGGTAATGCCATTTAGACGGGACCTTCATTTTTTTAATACAACAAGCTATTTCCATCTAGCAAGGATATTGAATAACATTTTGTAATAAATGAATTTATTACAACAATAAAGAATAGGTCTTTAAAAAATTTAATAAAAATTATTTTAATGTTTTCTTTGGCCTTAACCCGGTATATACTTCTTCTACAAAAAAGTAATTAGATTTGGTTTCCGATAAACATTTAATATAAAAACATTTCTTAACAATAATTTTCAATTTATTTTTTCCTTGTCTTCTCCTATCAATGTCTGCCATCAGCAAATATAATAGATACCTTTTCATACATTTTATATCAACTTGAATCCCACAATAATCTCGGCACGTTCACAGGCTTTTACCAAGGTCGGGTGTCTGTAGAAGACAGATGTCAAGAGAAGAACACACGTTCTCGTTAATATATTAGATATAAAATTGTAAGATGAAAAAAATTAATATTTATTGTAGTATTTAAGTTTAAATTCTATACAATACTGCTTAAAGACTGTTTCAACTACTACCATCGATTTATAAAAGTTTTAAATAATTTAAATAACATGTTTACTTAATAAGTATTTGCAATAAGATGTCAATAACTATCAGAGATAAAAAACAGTTATATGAAAAAAGTTTTAAAATTTAATTAGTTACCTAATTACACTACTTGTAAAGTCGGAATTATACTCATTTATAGTTACGACATTCCGGGAAAAAAAACGTAAGGCGTAAATAGGTAATTAGATATTTTTGTCAATTATTATAAAGTTAGAAAATATACTATTGTGTTCAGAAATTTGTAGTCTGTTATGATTTATTTATTAAAAAACAGTTAACAATTATTATAATTAATCATAAATAATAAACAAACGCAGCTGTAAATTTTAAATATATTGTTTTTTTTTACCTTCTTTTTTCCCTTGAATTCGTGTGCTTCTTGGTGTATCATCTTGCCAGCTACTAGAAAATGATTCCTTGCTAAAGATCAAGATTTTTTTTTAACATTGGATTCTTTTAAAAACAAAAACACGTTTAACTTGCAGATCTTACACAGTTTTAAGATTTTGAGATTTATTAAAATTTATGTTATGTTGGGCATACTAAATTGATATTTTTAAGACAAATTTTAGTTATAAATTAACTCTACTAACATGCTGTTTCTCAATATTGAAAAAAGTTTAAGCAAAGTAGATATTTTAATAGGTTTGTTTTTATCCTTCATAGTGACCAAAAACCTAAAAAATAGCTTTCTTGGTTTTAGCAGGTGTCATGGTTTTTGCAAGCGTCGTAATTTTCATTTTTTACTTTTTCAACAAATGTTATGTTTTTTATAGGTGTTATGCTGTTAACGATTGTTTCTCTTAGCAGACTTATTTTTAGACAGAAAGCATTAATTTGACTAATATCACTTCGGAAAAATCTTAGTTTTACCGGAAATAATTTTTAATATTTCATATTATTACTAACGTAATTTTTTCAAAAAACGTATTATTTTTTATTAAAAATTATTAGTTTTTGTTTACCTATAATAGATATTATAAAACTTAATAAAACCAACCTAATTATTTTTATTAAAGAAAATGGTGTAATTTTTAAATCAATTAACTTTATCATACCAGAACATAATATTTAAATCACAAATAACATACGTTTTTACTTTATACTTTAATAACTGTTAATTTTGGTATCTCATATATTACTAATATGAAATTTATTTGACAAACTATACATGACTGTTTTTAGAGATAACACCATGTTGCACATACATCAAAGCAAGATTATAAACTGTACTATAGATAAGTAATTTTATTAATTTATTTAAATTTTATAAAATTTTACATATGTTGTGATAAATTATGTAAGTTACATTGAAATCCGAAGATGCAATAAAAATAATTATTATTTTATAATAATCTGTACAAATATGTTAAAAGATATTTTAAGCAAAGAAATAAAGATTTAATTTCTTTTGCATGGATAACCTGGCTTAAGAACCATTAATCCTTAAAAATGTGTTAACGTCTGACATTCATTTTTTGCTCGTTACCATTGTTCTTACCAAAAAATTAACAGAACGTCAGCCCATCGTAGAAAAAAGGGACAAATCATACCCAGTATACCCCTTTAAATAGTAAACATAGACTACATTAGCCCAAAGAATTTTTTGATTAATTTTACAAGATGACTGCGATTTATCGAAGAGAAGATAGGCCAATATTCTAAACATTTTTAATTAAAATTAACGAAAGCACATACAAAAGAACACTGATAAAAAATCTGTCAAAATTAACTTGGTTAAATATATATTGTGACTTATAAAACCTTGAAAAAGTCGTACTAATTTATTCGGATCTAGATAGTCCAGCCAAAATAAACAACGAAGGTTTATTTATTTGATCTATTATTTCTGTTTAATCTACTTTAATAAACTTAAATAACTTACGCAATATCTTAATATAAATTATTACGGAGCTTTAGTTACAGTAAAAATTTGTCGAGAGCAATTGATAAGTTCTGAAGGAAACACATTTACCAAACGATATAACTTAGTTGTTATTTTGTTTGTATAAGTAATAATTAGTATAAAAAAATAATTATGTTCACTTAAATTGTCTAAGAAACTTTACACTTTAAAAAAATTGATATCTTAAAACAACTGTCTTTAAATATAGGTAGTATTGCAACCAATATTTTTTATATCATATTAGCTTTTAGTTTGAAAAAATGAAAGGCCGATTCAAGATAACAAACAGAACCTCAAAAGGTTCACACTTGTCATTTTTATTTCGAGTTTTGTGCTTGACATTTGCTTTTTTTGCTTTGCGACGTTGTTATCCATATTATATTTAATTTTAAAATTGTGTAAAGTTTATCTTTGCGAGTTTTAGTTTTTTTTTATAAAACATCCTTGTGAATTATTTCTATCATCAAAAGAAAGAATTTAGCCAAGAAAGCGACTAAAGTAATGCACTGGTCAGCAAGAAATACTGATTAATATTTAAATTGTCATAAGTTTTATACTTTATATGTGTTGATTTATTTTTGCAGAATAAAATTTAGCACACATGTTTTCATGTGCTACCTAACTGTGCTATAATTTGCGCCCAGCCTAGGCTTAGTGTCACATGCTCTTACGTCTATAAATCAGTCAAAATACCTTTATTTGAAAAAAAAAGGAATTAGGATAATTTTATTTTCTTAAAAATTGTATGCCAACGAGCAAGGTTAAACCAAACTGTACTTATTATTCAAGTCATTAGTTTTACCTAAACATTGTTAAATTTATTCATTTTTATTCATATACGTTGTTACAATATACATGTTATACATGTTTTAGTATCCAACTGCACTTATTATATATTATATTAAAGGGATCTCTCAAACGTGAGTGGTTATTTTGAGCAAATTCGTTAAAAAAAAAACTAACAAACACATCAATGGTAGCTTTAAAATTAAACTATTTATGGATCATCACTCTTACAAAGGCAAACAGTCTTAGGAATAACATTTAAACTGCAATCCGGATTTTTTACCATATATTTTCAGGCTTTAACACAGATAATATAAAAACCAGCGTAATAAAAAATGTTGACACTTTTTACGTCTATTGAATCCATTTAATAACATTACTTAAAATAAAAAATCTTATTGCAAAATGGGCTTGTTATAATGCTCTTATGTTTTTCTTAATCGAAAGTGCTCAAAATAGCCATCTTGGAACAATTATACTCAGTAAGTCATCGAAATCAAACGAAATTTAATGAAAAAAATTCGGCAGAAAATTCAGTGAGCTTCTAAGTAACAAGCTCGTCATTGGCTTTTTATAAAAAATAAGAGTTTTGGAATAATCCTACTCCATATTATGGCATTTCTTTCAAACAAACATTCAAAAATTAATTGATATACATATAAGAAAAGTTTAAGGAGTCTAAAAAAATATCAAAAATTTGTTTTTAAATTGTCTTATCGTACCATGTATGCCGTTAGTGTTTTTTAATAACAAACTTTAAAACTGGACTTGATTTTAATTGGCATACCAATCAGGCAGTAAACTTTAACTTAACGAGCTAAAATGAAAAACTAAAATTAAATTACTCAAGACCACATAACGACTCATTTCGAAACCAACCTTCCCTCTCTTGATTTTTTTTTAATTAAATATTTTACAAATGAAAAATTTGAAAAAATATTAATAAAGAAATTTTTATTATTTGAATTCATTTTGATTATGTGTCAATTTAAGTATTATTTTATGTATTTCTATATTATAATATACAAATTTATATATCAATGCTGTAAAGGGAAAATAATTATGTGGTATTCTTTAATTCTCAAACATATCGAAAACTTTTTTTATGAAACAAAAAAATAATGAATTAATATTGTTTAGTAATAGTTAAATGCCCTTTAAAGTACGCCCTGTTTTTACAATTAATTAATGAAAACGAGATGGGTTTACTGAATAGAACTCATCCATATACTAGGAAATGAGTAACATGAATTATAATAATAAAATAGCCAATTAACTTGTTCATTTTTAAGTTTTATTGAGACCTACCTGTCTAATCTATATGCCCTTTAATTTTTTTTTTTATTATTTATAAAAATACAGATAGGCATACCACTCCTGTTGCAGGGAGTTCCGAGTAAAAACTGTACAGTTTGTAGAATGTTTCCTTTACTTCTGTCCTAAAACCTACTTACGCATCAAGTTTCTACTTCCTCGGGATGTGCTCCATTATTTTAATGAGTATGTAGTAAAATGGGCGATTTTCAAAATTAAATATCTCAAAAAAAAACTGACATAAGGTTCTTAATTTTATCACGGGTAGATAGAATACCTATGTAAATTATAATAACGAAGTTATAACATGGGGAAAATACGCTAAAACCTTTCGTATAAAATACATACTTATGCGTCAGGCCGGAATTCGTCCTGGCGCGCTACCGTGCACCTAGATTTTAAAATTTAGTTAAAAAGTGATAATGTTTAAATATTTTGAATTCTTGGTACTAAATAACATGTATTTTGGTAATTTCATATTTTAAATCATACATTTACATAACATTACTAACAACACTTTTTGTTTAAACAATATTTCTATTAGGGAAGGTCCCAACGTCTTTATTATATTATTTACGTTTATGTAAGCACGGAAATTATACAGACTCTAAATTATGCGAAGCTCTTAATGAAAGCAAAAACGGGAAACTCAGTTCAAACAAAGTGCAAATAAAACGTTATATCCCTTAAACAAAGGGTCACGTTGTAATTTATGAAACCCGAAAGCAGATATATTAAAGCGGTTAAACATAAAGTATAGCTACGTGTTTTTTTATCTTGGGACAGTCCACGAAGGCTGATGCCTAAGTACTAACGTACCGTGGGTGTCTTCAGTGTGGTGAGAGGGAGTTTGTTCACACGGGACTTAAATTTTTGGAGATTGGGAGGAGAAGGAAAAACTTCTGCGGGCAGCAGATTCCATAGTCTTGACACTCTAGGGATGAAGGAACGAAGAAAGCGGGAAGTTCGGGGCCTCTCTAACTGAACTGTAAAAGGATGCATAAAAGTTGCACTACGAGTTGCTTTGTTGGGAGCTGCCAGAGAAGGAATTATAGTGGCCAACTCCTCTGAGCAGAAGCCGTGAAAATACCTATAGAAAAAGTAACGCCGACAAGATTAAACGACTCTTTGTTCTGCAGAACTTGGCCGCTCATATGTAAGGGATGAGCATTTGCAGGCTTTTTTCGCGACAGCGAACATGACTGTGTTTTCGAGGCATTAAATTAAACAAGATTTTTGGCGCCCCAATCCAAGATAAGTTTTGAAGTCTTGTGAAAGAGATATCTGCATTGACCTGCGCTTGTTTTCGAAATCAGAATTACACGGTGGCTTAAAAAATTGAATACTAGAGTGGAGGGTACTATCGTCAGCAAAACTATGAATGAGATTGATTGTGGAAGAGAGAAGATCGTAAATGTGTAAAAGAAATAGCGTGGGTGCCAGCACTGAGCCCTGGGGCACCCCAGCATTAATTTGGTAGAAGCTGGAGGAGTGACCATCTACACACTGATTAAAAAGGAAACTGGAAAGCCAAGAGCTAAGCTTAGGTGGAAGACCGTAAGAAGGAAGTTTGATAAGAAGCCCATCATGCCAGATCTGATCGAAAGCTTTGGATGTGTCAAGAGCAACGATCTGGGATTCACCAAAAAAGTCAAGGGACTTATTCCAGTTGTGTGAGACAAAGAAAAGAAGATCAGCTGTGGATCTCCTGTGACGGAATCCATATTGTCTATCATGTTAGATCTTATGTTTTTCCAGATACTTTAAGATTTGGGAATTTATCAAATACCGAGATACAATAGTTATTTGTGCAACCAGTTGAGAAAATTACCATTTTTCGTAACGAGCAGAATGTGAGTTATAAAAAATAGTGTTTTCCAACGCATTTCACATAATATTCTTTCTAATTTTAAATACGATATAATTGTTTTAAATTCAAACTCATTGACGTTGTCAAATTAATATTTTACTTTGCATCACTCAGTTGGAAAACCTTTACCGTAACTAGTTATGAAAAGTAAGATATTTTGCAACATCAATGAGTTTTGAAGAAATGTATTACTTTAAATCTCAAAATTTAAAAAATAATAATCGTGAATTTTTTTTTTTAAACTAATAACTAACAACCACATCTGAGAAATAGTCGGTATGTTAAGTATCGTTTTAGGTATAAGTTCTAAATCACCTTATATACCGTTTCTTCGTAATAAAAATTTTATTTTAGGTTATTAAATACGAAAGAGCATAATAAGAACTAACAGTTTCTATCTTTTCACCTCGAAAAAAAAAATGGAGATAAACAACAGAAAAGAAGGGAGTCAAACCTGAGACTTATGACGTACAAGTAATTTAATGCTACTAGGAAATCCTTGTTGGGTACATGCCCAAAAAAATTTTTATTCAATGGGATCGCATCAACCTAGGTCCCGGGGTCTAGAAACTGAGCCTGTTCAGTTCTATTTTTCCGCTTGCCCCCGATACGTAGATAAATATTTGAGTTGTTTGGGTTTTTTTCTGTTTTAGATGACCTGCTGGTTCAGAGAATTTAATAAGACTGCGCAGGTTTAATCTTAATACTCCGGGACCAGGACAGAAGCGGTTCCATTGTATTTTTTTTGACGTGTATCCAACGAGGACGTTTAAATTAATAAATTAGCTCCAACAAGACAGGATATATCTATAATTAGTAGAAAATTTTAATTTAAAAAAAAAAAAATATATATATATATATATATATATATATATATATATATATATATATATATATATATATATATATATATATATATATATATATATATATATATATATATATATATATATATATATATATATATATATATATATATATATATATATATATATATCTCATTACATTACCTGATGTGAACGATGCATATGATTGTAGTCTGGCCCTCCATTTGCCATTGCCCTATACCTAAAGGGGCTGTGTACGGGACAGGCTGCATGGTAAGGACCACCGACAGGTGTCACAGGATCTGAAGATCTTCCTGGTCGCTGATCGCACCAGTATAGAGGGAGAGAGGAGGGATGCCCCCCGAAATGCGGATGGTGGGGAGGCCATCCGTCGGGGTCACCATAGGGATCCAGTTTGGTTACGAGAAGAACGATGGTACAGGCTTTGTAGAGTTAGAGTCTTTGATTTTTAGGTTCATATTTTTAGAATATTGCTTAAGCATAATTGACAACCGGCAAGTTAAACGAAGTATTTTAGGGTTTAATCACTAAAGTAGAATAACAAAATTTGTTTGCATTTTTTTTTGGCCTTGAAACGGTAGCAAGGGTAGTGTCGAAATATTATTCAGCTTAAGTGCAGATTACGATTTAATTACTTAAATTAAGTTAGCTAGTTGGATTGCATCTGGCCTTAAAAGCATAGCCAACGTGGTTTTAAAATATTATTTAGTTTTGTGCAATATGAGAAACTTAATAAAAAAATAAATAATCGTATTTTAAAATTGCTGTATTCACTATTTTCCAAGTCTTCATATTTTTCTCAATTTTTTTTATTCTTTTAATTGCAATGTAAGTGATGACTTACAGAGCATGCCTTTTGTTAAACCTAAACAAACTTTAAACTTTCTTAGTTAATATTTAATAACCAATGTAAAAAGAATTCGTCCACTAGTTGCTAAATATAAATCCAATATATAGACTTAAAGATCATAAAAAGAAAATTATGTGCTTATTATGTGCTTAACAAAAAGATTGATTGCACTTTCTATACAATATAAAAACAAATATTACAGATAAAAAAAAAGAATTATTAAAAGGTAAAGAACAAAAATATGGTAAGAAAACGCCATAATACAAACTTATTGATATAGAGTTATAGAATTTACTTTTATAATTGCTAAACATCAGCGCTGCCAAAATTTGTTTTGATTTAAATTCTATTCTATCAAGCTAGTGCAATAGGCCTTAAGTTTATTTTTTATTCCTTTTTTCGCTATTAAAAATACTTTAATAATATTAATATTTATATGACAAAAAACAACAATAACTACTATATTTCTACAAAACGGTAAATTTGTCTTTAATTAAAAAAACAAACAAACACTTTTGCCAATTTACAAAACACCTTATTTTTGAGTTGTAAGTACTTATTGGCAAACAAAGTGTAAAAAACAAGTAGAATTTTCTTATTTGTCTCTGCAAAATGGTTTTTTTTTATTTTAAAACATATTTTTCTGCGCATCTTAAATAATTAGGTTAAGGTAATTATTTTTATCACATTCCATACAATAAGGCAAACTGAGTTTTAGTTTAAGCGTAGTCATGTTACAGAAAAAAAATACAATAACGATGCTTCTATAAAATTTGTAATATTTATAAGTTACTTAATTCTTATTTTATTTCTTCAGAAAAAAAATATCCCCAAATTCTCTTTTTTAGCACATATTATTAAATATTTAACTTTAGCATGTGTACCCTTTTCAAATTTATATTCTATCTGATTTTTTCTTTTTAATGAATCGGTAAAAAAGTCTTTTTCCATAGATTTATAGCCTTTAGCGCTTCATCAAAAAACCATTACCGACAAAATTTTGTGCCATCAACTGGTGTTATACAGCCTAGTTACTGCAAAAATCGCTATCAAAATACATCGCACTTTTATGAGGTCTCTGATATTAGAAAAATATTTTTTTATGTATAAGATTGCTTATTTAATCTAAAGTACTTTTTAGACATAAAAAATACATATTTATTAACAATAATTAAATTACATTTATTACTATGGATTTTTATTTTACGCCTTAAATTAAAAAAAAAAAAGAAAAGTATAAATCAAATAGGGCTCTTTTTATATTTGAGTATTGTCCACTTTTAAACGCAAGAAAATTAAATACAAAAATATCATTTGGCTTTTTTACAAAACATGAATAGTTTTTAAAAACATATTCCTTTTATATTTTATAAAGCGTAATTCTATTTTTTATTAGTATATGAAAAAGTATGTAAAAACATTTAAAAGTTTTAAATCTTTATACAATTAAATTAAATTATTATAAAATTCTATAAGTGCAGGGTTTTTTCTTATAATTTGACAAAGTTTAATTTAAAGGAATAGAAAAAAGTGGTTTATACAAAAGTTTTAAAAAGGATTTTTTTATGAGGATTTTAGATAGAAGATTAGAAAAACAACTGACAATCGGAAACTAAAAAGTTGAAGATAATATATATTTTTTTAATGGAACACCCTATATTTTATTTATAAAATAAAATAAAAAATTTTATAAAATTTTAGTATTAAATTTCAAATTTATTTAAAGGAATAGAAAAAGTGGTTTTCAAAAGTATGTGGATATTTTACGATGATTTTAATATATTACTCTGGATGAGCAACTACAATTTGAACTAAAAATTGAAGATACAATATACTTTTAAAAATAATTTATTTAAAAATAAAAGCTTGTCCTATAATCAAGAGTTCAGATTAAGTAAAAATGAAACCCTAATATCAAATTTCCATGACTTTTCTACGACGCTTCCTGACAAGATAGCAATTTTTAACAACCGAATGATAACTAAATAAGGCAATTTTATTTTAAATAGGGTACTAAACTTTAAAACCCCAAAAAAAGGTATTCAGGACTCTTGAAAAATTGACAACTCGATAAAATGAACTGTTCTTATAAGAAAAAATTTGTAAAATAATATGGTTGGTAAAGTTTTTTACATTATACAGGGTGTTTTTAATTGAATGTCAATACTTAGGAAGTCAATTTTTAAGTCCATTCTAAGAAGATAACTTCATATGAACGTATGTCCTAAACGTCTTAACTTTTGAGATACAAGGTGGTTAAATTTTTAAAAAGAAATCATATATTATTAATATCTGTAATAATACTTTGAATATTTTAACAAAATTTGGCATACATGTACTATAAATTAAGATTATTTTTTTAGTGTAGGTACCACATTTCTTTTTATTCCATCAGTGGCGTTCGTACGGAATTTGACCTGCGTATTTTGGCAGTTAATATTTTTGAATCCCATAATCATTTCTAAGCAGAGTTAATTAGTTGTTTTTTTTTAATCCGATGCACGGTTTTCGTTAAAAAAAAAAAAACCGTTTCTCTGCATGATCATAACAACATCGGTAAACAATATCACTAGGCAGAGAAATATCTAGATCTAATTTTTCTAGGGGAAAACCGTAAGTTGGATCAAAAAAATCAAGATATCAAATCTGCTTATAACTTTTTTAGTCCGACGCACGGTTTTCACCTAGAAAAATTAAATCTAGATATGTCTCTGCATGGTGATATTCTTTACCGATATGGTAATTTCTTAAAGCAAATACCGTGCATCGGAATAAAAAAAATCAAGTGTTTAACATTGCTTAGAAATAATTGGGTATTTCAAAAATAATTTTAATTTTAAGATAAATCTGTGGCGTACCATCAATGTCTGCTAAAATAGGCAGATCAAATTCCGTACGAACGCCACTGATGAAAATAAAAAAATGTGGTACACTCAAAAAATGCTTCTTGATACATTGTACATGTATGCCAAATTTTATTAAAATATTCAAAGTGGTATAACAGATATTAATAATAAATGATTTATTTTTGAAAATTTTACCACCCTGTATCTCAAAAGTTAAGATTTTTGAGACATAGGTTCATATGAAGTTTTCTTTTTAAAATTGACTTAGTAATTGCCTCCTTAAGTATTGACATTTAATAAGAAATCACCCTGTTTAATGTAAAAAACTTTACCAACCATACTATTTTATTTCTAGTAAACAGTTGATTTTATCGATGTTAATCAAAAATACCTTTTATCTAGTTTTAACCTAAAGCTATCCAAAAATAATATTGTTGAGCCTTTATCATACAGGGTGTTAAAAAAATTGCTATTATTGTGTCAGAGCCAGTCCGTCCCTGGCAAACTAAATAAGCCAAATATGATTTAATGGGTTCATTTTAAGAAGACTTATCTAGTAACCTTTATTTAAAAAAATATATTAAATTACGCCTAGTATTTTAAAAGTTATTAAAAAAAAACAATTTTCAGAGGCGTTCGTTAAGTACCTGTATCTCCGTAAGAAAGGGTCGTAAAAAAAAAGTTTATGGGAACTTGTCATGATATTTTTAGGTTTTCTATTAGATTTCGAGCAGATTACCTACATATTCTTGGATACCCTGTATAAAATCTGAAAAACAAAAAATATACCATGTGTTCTTTTTTAAAAATCAAAATTTTTTGTCATTATCGGTTAAACCAGAAATCAAAAAAACTTATATGCATAATAGTGACGTTTCGGTAGAATAACAATCCTCAAGTTTCATTAATATCTATAAAAATAAAGAAAAATGGCAGTCGGAAAGTAATTTTGTGGACACCCGGTTTAGTGAAGTAAGATTTTACTTTCAGATGTCAATATGTTTTATTTTTTTTTATTAATTTACACTTTACACATGTGCTTTTAGAAAGACTATAAAATTATAATCACTAAAAACAAAATGATATTCATACGTTTTCTTTAGCATCCAACAAACGTACGCTAATTTCACCGTAATAAATCACGCAAACACAGTGCTTTTAAAGAAAACTTTTAGTTAAAAACTGAAATTTACCTGCTATAAGCTATAACTGTAGATAGGTACTAAAAGCAGTATTAGAAATATTAATGTGGGTTTTGAGTTGCATTTAAATTTTTACAGCTGCCCATTTAAAACAAAAATATTTTACTTTTGATAATAGACAAGATAAGGATATTAAAATTTTGAAAAATCAAAACACATAATATTAGTATATAACTTTTTAAACAACTGTTATATTATGGATTTATGGTCAAAATTTACCTATAAAAGTTTGAGCAATTATAAAATTATTTTAACACAATTTATTGAAAGTGCTTTAAAGACTGTTCACAACGCTAAAGTGACAATTACTAAAAAAATTAACATTAATTTAAAAATAGTACCCCGCACTTTAGAAAAGAAGTAACATTTTTTAAAAAGAATACAAAAATATTTTTAAATACTATTAAAAAAATAGTTTTTTTTTAATTTAAACACATTAAAAGATTTTTAATATTCGTGTAAAAATTTAGACAAACTCTTACACACATTTTATTCCATCCTTACTTAAAAATATTCTTGTTTATAGATTGTCTTAATTTATCCGTGCCTAAAACCGCGCATTATTTTATTATTCAATATCACTTTGAGCTATTATGAAAATTACTAATCAAAACAAAAAATAATTAAACTTTACAGTTTGCAAATATTTTAAAATAATGAAAATGAAAACTGCTATATTTTATATCCAATATATTTCAAAATGTTTTAAATTTCCACGATAAACAAGTGGCAAATTTTAATTAATATAAAAAAGAAATTACTTTTTAATATTAAAGGCAAAATGTTAAAAATTTAATTCAATTTAATTTTTTGAAAACCCAATAATAGTTAAAAAATGATTTTTAGGTAATTAATTTAAATAATTTTTCCTTTTTAATTTTTAGGCCGTAATACCACAGTGAGAAATAAAATAGATCCGTAATGATTTGTGTCCACCACTTTACAACCTTTATAAAAGACTTGGATAATAAGATATTATAATAATTATATTATCAATTAAAACATGAATGCATAGATTTCAAGATAATTTGGAATTTCTAAAATATTGATAAATGACTCCATTCTTAAAAAAGCAAGCCCAAATTTAATACCACTTTTTATTTTTTTTTATATTCAGGCACCAAGAACCATCAATCATAAAATTATTCTTACTAATTTGTTCCTTATTTCCCCTTATTTTTTTATAGTCAATAGTCTAGACAGCCCATCAACGGTTGTTGGTGGGCTGTCTTGGTACCGTGAGTAATGGATTTTTCGATTTTAACCAATATTTCCCCTACTACCTCTCACCTACACCCTCCCAATAATGTCTGTTACAAACACGTTGATAAGGCTAGTAAAAAAGAAAAAATAACTGAATCCTTTTAAAATAGAGGTTTCTTATTTGTCTTGTTTTAAACCCTAAGACGAAAAATTAATTGCGGTACTGCGGATTATTGTTTTAAAGGCACAAACTGGTTTAGCCACAATATTATACTTCGTATTTATGCCATGAGGGTGGCCGACTTCACCTGATTTAAAAATCACATTTTTAATTGGGACTTTCACTCTTAAGTTGTTGCAGTAGATTTGATATCTTGAATAACCTGTAACTATATTAACGTCAAGCGCTTGGACTATATTTAACTTTTTACGATTTTAAAATTCTATGCCTTAAGCTCAGTTGCATTATTACATTTTTTTTTATGAAACATTTCGTTGCTTAATGGATAGTTCAGTTGACCAAGCTTACATTTTTCTTTGTTAGCCACCTTTTAGTAGATTATTAGGTTTATTTCTTGGGTTTTGGGTGTATTGTAAAGTACACTGCACTAATAATCAGCTGATGTCTAGTGCGTGAGTGGTGTAGTAAGATCTTGGAAATGAAAAAGTGCACATTTTGTTATCAAACTTACCTCTCTCTTTTATTCATTTGCTATTATCATTTTTCCTTTACATTTATTTATATTAATAATACCTGTAATAAAATCAAACCAATTTCTTGTACCAAGACTACTAAGCAAAGCACCGACAATGACCGGAAATTTTAATAATTATAATATTTCAACTCACATTTACAATTATCAGCTGCTCAAATTTAAAAAATATGTAAATCACGGCAAACTACACTATTTACACCTTTTATCGACAAAGTGTGATTTAATTCACACCAGTGTACACCAATCTTGCAAAGCAACACAAAAGTGTGGTGAATTTTGCACTGTTTATTGTCAAAGGAATGTAAAAGTGTAAAAAGTGTACACTATTGCTAGCAACCTATAACCTATTCATAGTTTAATTTTCTTTACATTAAATAATTTAGACACAAAAAATTTACAATTTAAAATAAAGAATAGGTTTAAAGATTTTTTCTCAGATCAAGGATAAAGTGAAATATGTATAGATATGTTTGTTATTCAGAAATAGTTTACACTATTTTACACAGGTTATCCTAAAATACTTAAGTTAAAAAAGTGTAAAATAGTGTACACTATTTCTTAACTTTGTAAACTGACATTATAATTGCGGACAACCAGAAGAAAATATGATAATACTAGTATATTTTTAATTTATTAATATGTGAAAAAATGCTACAGCTTTGGGCAATATTAAAATGGAATAAACTTTCAATTAAAATTTTATAAACACAAGCTGGAGCAAAATCGTTTCCGTCGTGTAATTTAAAAATTCCAGCATCGGGTTTGACAGATGCAAACCGTAATGAATGTAAAAGGGCACAGACGAACATATAATTGTGTCAGTTAGCGCGTTTTTACTGTTAATTAGACTGGTTTTCATCGAACTGTAAAAATGTTTTTACATTTTTTTGCATATATCCTACTCACTGATTAAATTTTAAAAGCGAATTAATTAAAAAACCCTCAGGATTTCGGTGGCAGCATAAAATGAAAATACTGTAAATATTTCAGTGGGATGGGTAAAGAATAGAAATTTTTAGAAAGTTTAGAAAACTGTAGAGCATAAAGAACAGGAATTTTCATGAATCTACAAACTGTGCTATTCTAAATATACCGTATTTTTTAGGATTATTTCCTATGTCTAATTGTGTTTATTGTGTAGCAAATATTAATTATGATAAAAAAAATAAAATCTATAAGACCCTAAACAAAAACATTTAAAATACTGTTAAAGAATTAAATATACAAAAGTTGTTATTTAAAAAACTACTATTTAGGAAAATTATATTTAAATAATACTGAATTACCCTTTTTGTAAAATAAGCAAGATTTTATGTCAAAGGTAAATAAGCAGACGATAATTTTAAAATAGGCGATGTACAAGATAATACCTAAAGGGCGTATTGTGTTAAGCAATCGATCTAGAAGACTGTTATCCTAAACAATACAAAAGAGAAAGTATATAATTGCACTTAGAGTAAGAGACTTAATGACAATATTAATATTAATTGTATTTATAGAAATTTGTTTTGTATAACTACCACCATTTCCTCTTAACAAACTGCTCTTGGTGTATAATTTTGGCACCTGACCACCTTATATAATGTCCATATCTTCTCCTTGTGTATCTTCGATGTTCCTTGTCCCGTACTTCCAATGGTCTTTTAGTTTCGCCAATGTAAGATTTAGTACATTTACATAGTATTACAAAAATATAGTTTTTCTGATCCTTTAGACTTTCCGGTTTAGTTTTTGTTGGGTAGCTCCTTCAGAAGTCAATAGCCTCAAATACTGTATTGATTTAGTATTTTTATTTTTTTTTCTGAAATGCCCTTGACATAAGGGATGTTAGGCTAAGATTGTTCTTCTTTATTTCTTAGTGGATTCGTTTTATTCCTACGTTGTTTACATACTCGGTCTACTAGTTTGACCGGATATCCATTTGATGGGAGGTATTTTTTGATTTTTCAAATTATCTGTTACAGTATTTTACTTGTATTGCAAATGTGAAAGCTCTATCCTCAAGGGTTCTTGTAAGTGTTTTTGAAACACTAAGTTGTGAATGCGATAGTTCTTATTTTAAACCCTAACATTAAGGAACGGCAAACTGTGTTTGTTCTTTCTCAATCGTAAACTTAATCGAAGGTCTGAGCTTATTAATTTCCGACAAAAATTCTTTCACGTTCTTGGTCGTTTTCATTCCATATAATAAATGTGTCATTCACATATCTTAGCCATATCTTTTGTCTTTCCTATTGCTAGGTCCTAAAACCATTCTATATACATGTTGGCTATAACTGGTAAGAGAAACAAGCCCATGGGATGGACTGACTGTCCATCATCCTGTCTAAAAAATTTGTCTTTTCCTTAAAATATGAATTGCCAAGGCAGCATTCGAGAAGATCCATAATGGCATCATTTGAGTGCGTTGTTCGTTCTGCTAGATCATCATCCTCTTTCAGGTTAGTTGTGGTTAGTGGTACGTTGGTACATAAACTTTCTACTTCTAATTTTTCTCCACCTACTATTTTCACAAAGTGTTCCCATAATAATTATTCCGGTAGCCAAGTTAAAACAAAATTTATGACTTGTCAAAACTTTTACACCAAATGTAAACTTCAGTGGAGAAAAAGTATCTTATAATTTGGTCAAAATACTCATTAAACGTTTTAAAGCAAAAAATAATTACGAATAAAATATTCTTTTAAAGGTAAAATGCTAAAATTCTGTCGCAATTTTGAAACTTTTTAAATTAGGAGGAAAACGTAAAAGGAAACAAAAATAATTTATATCCAGGGCCGTTAAATCTCTCTGACTTTTTGTTATAAAAAGAGCAATCAAGCAACCAACGCATATTGACTTTTCTTTACAATTTTTGTTTAATAAAATTTTAATCTTTTGAAAATGATAATTTTTTAAAGCAAAGCAATTTAAAGGGAACACACTGATAGGCTTTGCTGGCAACATAGCAATGGCTGTATTAGCAAAGACTAAAAAACTTTTAATGAAGCTTGCAAAAGTAAAAACAAATGTCCAGTAGGGTGGGTAACGTCTATAGAAGTTAAAAAGTACATAGCTTTATTAATTAAAAAAATCAACGGACCCCACACTAAAAAACTGGCATCGGCAAAATTATTTAAGAATGTCGTGTGTTACTTACTTGTTAGGTACCTATAATATGTAACAGTAAAAAATTCCTGCAAGAGGAAATAAGTAACATAACTAGGGATCTAAAGCAGAACGGATACAAAGACTGGTAAAGGAAACAATCGAAAAATATCAAAATAACACAATAATCTCTTACTCAAACGAGACTTCCCATGACAAAATACTCGTATTTATGACAATTCCATCTATTAAAGGAACTTCGGAATAGATCCGCAGGATCGCGAATAAGTTTAATACTCTAAGAAGCATTCTTACTAAGACGAGACCAGACAACAAAGTTTCAAATTAATGACTGGATCTACCAAGTTCCCCGTGAATGTGGTAAAGTAAATATACGGAACGAGGTGAAACATCGAAGGTAGGCATTGCCGAATACGCTTGGTCAATACAGCACCGCATACAATGGTCGGAAGTAAAAACTATTTATAAAGAAACCCACTAGAAAAAAAATAAAGAAGTTGTAATAATTGTAAGCAACCAAAATGTATTTAGCAAGCCTAGTATCGATATTCCGAACATCTGGTAGCCGTTTCTGAACCGTGAAAAGTCGGTCAAGGTTCGGTAAACAAGGGATAGTATATAAGCCGTAGCTTTTAAGATTAGTTTTTAGTTATCACTTGTAAAATGTTGGAGATACATTACTAACCGAAACGTTATGTAACAAATAACAAATAAAGACAATGAAAGTCCAAGATTTTAGTGTTATTGAAACTTTCAAGATATTTAAATTTTAAACAGGTAAGGTACAAAAACGGTAATCAAGACAATTTGGGGGGGCCACCGGTAACATTTTTGATTTAGGGCTGCCGAAAGTTACGTCACTGAAAAATATTAAAAATCACAATATATTACTTTTTTTGCTAAGTAAATTTAAGAAAAACATGAATAAGAAGTGGTAATTTAAGTTATTGGATTAAAAATACACACCTTCAGAGGACATAATTATGCTTTGAATTTTTTTGGCCTGCAAAATATCTACTGGGTGGTCCATACACCAAAAATTTACTTTATTGTAACTTAATTGCACTTAATTAGTTTTTTGAAAGTCATCAACTATTTCGGCGAGGCGACAGCAACGATTCGTCCCAAAAAACTTGATTTTGGGTACTTGTTACAAACATAACTATTCTACTTCTTAGGCCTAAAGCCTAAGTACTAACGTACCGTGAGTAACATTACGTATTGCTCTATTGGGATCTGCTAGAAAAGAAATTGGTCTATCTTTTGGTAGGCAAAAAAGAAAGCTTTCCTGTTAAAGTGGGATCATTAATAGGGTTAACACATCTTCTTTGGATGGAATCAATAATATTAAGAATTGTGGATAACGCCATTCTTAACCATGAGAACAGTATATTAAAGAGACTCTGATTTAGAATGCATAGTAGTGCTCGAAAAAGAAATGCGAGCTTTTTAAAGTTGTTGGGGTTGTAGCTGTAATGTGTTTATGCCCATTGGGAGTAATGGCCACAAGGCTAATTGACTTTTGTCCTGCAGAACTTGGCCTCTCATAAGTAAAGGACGAGTATTTGCAAACTCTTTTCGTATTAGTAAACATGATTGTGTTTTTGAGGCTCTTAACTTATTATTATTATTAATTTAAGATCCTGTAAAAGAGACATCTGCACTACCCTGCGCTTCTCAAGTAACAATCATACCCAAGAGTTACAACTTTTAATCGCATCGGCAACACTTTTATAAAATATAATTATAAACGGCTTTTAGTTATAAAAATACAAAAAATAAGCATTTACGGATACTTTAAACTTATTTTAAAATACGGTTCGTATCATGACTTGAAAGTATTTTAAAGAAAACATCCTAAATTCATTTTACGGATCCAAAAAATATGGAAAAAATATTTCATTGTCGGTTCTCCCTAAAAACATACTTATGTAAAATCTGTCGATCAAGTGCCTTTCTCAAAACGCCCTCTAAAACGCTAACAGGTTCTATTGTTAAGTGAAAAGGCATCTTGTGTAGCAGATTTGCCTCCCTTTTAAGCTCTGAAGGCAGTTTATTTAAAATTTAAATGGCTTCAAATGCTTTGATCTGTTAAAATTACATTTGGTCTGCCTTAAATCACTTAATTAAATTCTTAACTAAGCAATTTAATTAACTAGACTAAATCATTTTACTTTTATCGTGATTTTGCTTTAGGGCGATATCACAATATTTCTAATAAGAAAATGTAGTTAGCCTATTTAAAATGGTCGTGGTAATCATATAGGTCTCGGTAATATCTATTTATACAAATAGCATATAAATTAGGTCTTTATTAAACAAATATTTGATAAACCTGTTTATATACGCGTTATATACATGATTTTATGTACGATTGCGATTGGATTATATGTAGTTAAAATTTAAAAAATAATAATAATAAAAATTTGAGTACACCTGTAAAGGGTTTTACCTCGAGAGGTGATATGCATTGCTATGAGAAGTAGACGATCATGTCAAATTAGTTAACTAAATGTATTTAATAGTATATTACATAACAAGTGTGGTAAGAAGGTTTTTAGCGCACGCAAAGTGAAGTTTGCAAAACGAGCCACAGGCGAGTTTTGCATTCACTTAAGTGCGCTAGAAACGTTTACCACTCGAGTTATGTATACCATTTTATCTACAACCGTCAGGTTCTTGTGCGATAATAATTTTTCTTTGACGTTTATCTTAATTTTACACTAGCATTTGATCAAACAGACACCACCGCAAAATAGTTATTTTCCTTTTTTTCGCTTTCGCTTCGCGTCGTTCGGGCAACGGCAGTCGCGTGCGGAAAAGTATCACTTTGCGCAAGCGTTAGGAACAAAATTTTTCCTACGAGCGTCAGATAATACCAATATTAAAGCAATAATTATATTTTAAATTATGTTTAATCTGAAAGAACTACTACAACATATTTATAAATGGGAATTATTTGTTGATAACATTTACAAAAGAACAGTTATTAGCATATTGTAAATTAATTGCAGAACCTGTAATTTCATTTAGCGGGTGGCTTATGGAAGCTCTTATTGTACGGCTTGATGAAGGTTGACTTAGCTCAGGAGGGGAGTTGTTCATGGTCAATATTTTATTCGACATATCCTTTTTCTGATTTGTTGATTCATCAATGTAGCTCTCAGCTACAGCCGTTGATTTCCAGCCCCCAAGTCGCTTGACATTGGTAATTCCTTCTCCAGAATCCGCTAACATAGTCGCAGAGGATCGACGAAAACTATGTCCAGTGTACTCTTCTGGATTTTTTAATTTTAGGTATGCAGCAATTTCTGATTCATTTTACCTATTGAATTTATTCCCACACATTGCGTACTGCATGCTCCTTGTTTATACTGGACAAAAAAACGTCTGTGTGGGGTATGTGGTTTTCGCAAATTTGCATATTTACGATACAATTGCAGATAAAGTCCGTTATTTGTTTCATCGGACACTACAAAGATTCTGGAAGTGTTATTTTTACTGTCAGGAATTTTCGCCACTATCAAATTTTCATTATCCTGTATGTCATCAATCATTATTTTTGTAAGTTCATCTCTCCTACAAGCACCGGCTAATCCAAAAATTGTAGCAATTTTTATTAGAAGGTAAATATTATCAGGTGCTTCTTTCATGAATCTTGAAACTTCTTCTTGGCTGTAAGTTTTTGATTTTTTTGGCCGATATCCCACGTTTTGGTGTTTAAGTAGTGATGTTAGCTTGAAATATGAACTTAAATCAAGGTTCCTTTTCACTTTGAGGACACATTTTAACATAGAGTACTTACTCCATAAAGTATTAGGTTTATATGTCTTTTGCAAATAAGCAAAATAGGCCAAGAACACTTCTTCTTTAATACTTTTTGTCCCCTTGCTGGAGCATCAGTTTTCGAAATGACTATATTGATTCTCATATTTTTCACAAGATTTTGCTGGTAATAAATTCAAACTTACGGTATTTGCTGCATCCAGGATAGAATCTGGTAGCTCCTCATCGGAACTACTCATTTTAAATAATTTATTTAAAAAAAGATACTATGACGCCTTTTCATTAAAAATGCTTGTTTGTATTGAAATTCATTTGTGCAATTGCTTGTTCATATGGAAACGAAGAAAAAATCTGACATGTGTTAAAATCACCAAGATTACATATTGACTTGTCATAATTATTTATTATTATTATACAGGGTAATTAAAAAATGTTTTTTTGTGTTTTAGTTGAAATATTGAAAATTTCGAAGTAACAAACAAAAAAGAGAATAAACTAAAACTTGCAATGGCTTCGTATATTGCATGAAATAGCCTACAATTAGTAAAATACATATAAATCTTGCTTACCTGTAAGATTTTAGAGTAATTTTACTTTTCCGCACGGCGTGCAGAAAAGTTAACTTTTTCGCACGCCGTGCGGAAAAGTGCAACTTTGCGCACTCAAATGTGTGCGGAAAAGTGGACTTTTCCGCACGCTCGTAGGAAAAACCATTGCAATCGGCAGTCGTAAATATAGGAAATGTGAGCAACTCGACTATTACGTTTAACTTTTAGGTATATTACCTGTATGTTAGGTAATTTTCGTGGAGAGTTATTACTGTTAAACGATGTTTAAATAAACAATTTTTAAAAAGTCCTTACTAAAAATGATCTTACCACACTAGTGCGGTAAAGTGACAGTTACCACACTAAAAATAGTGTTTGTAACCGTAGGTTACCGCACGGTTGTAGATACAATATTTTATTAACTTAATAACTTATAATATATTATATTATATTTATTATAGTTACTATGTAACTATTAACTAAGCATTTTTTGTTGGGTCAATAATTTTGCCAGAAAAAATATTGTCAACTTCCTGCGAGCACCAATTACCAGTAATTAAAAAAAGAGTAAATATTAAAAGTAAATTTATTACAAATAAAAGTAATTATAAAAACAAATTAATTATTTAAATGCGTAAAATGACCACACTTTTTTTATATACATTTATTTCAGTGTATTGTTTGCCAATTTTATTGACCATATTCCAAAACGCAAACTGGAAAAAAATAATCAGACACTAGTAAATCGACTACCATGCACTTCTTATTTAAAGATGTGTGCCTTGTTTTTATTGCGTGTCCTTTTAAAAAAAGTATACAAGACTTTCCCGCCATGATTTATGAATGCGAGTTTAGAATGCAGACAATTTTTTTAATAGACCTAAATCACTACATAGATTCTAATATGTGTACAAAAATAAAAATATTTCTACTGCAAAATGACGGTCTTTTCTTACTTAATGTTTATTTTATACTAACTTTTTTAAAGTTAAATGTTTTTTCAATATTTTATTTTTGTTTTATTATTACAGTTACCCAACTTCATAGGGAATTACCAATCCAATAATTTATTTTTGGCAAACGGCTTATTCGAGCCTTACTTTTAACTGATTTCTAACTAGTTTTTACACAAAATAAACAACATTTTTATTCCCTCTTATTCCTTTAAAAAAAAATTTAGTTTTAACCAAAAATTAAGTACCTCCGAATTGTGGAAAATTTAATATCCCTCTCAAGTATTGTAGAAGACCCTGCACCAGAAATTGGCACAAGAAAGTTAAAAAAAAGTAAAAGAAAACCAACAAAAAAGTTTATTGTGACAAGAAGTAAAAAAGCCTAACTAACGTCAAAAAAAATGTATAGTTTTAATTTTTGTACTTGACAGTATTTTACAAAAAAAAACAAAATATTTAACAACATTACCTTTTTAAGGATGTTTACATACTTTAATGTTAAAATAACAAAATATTGTTTACAAAATTTCTTAATTTTCGTTAATGTAATAAAATCCCTTGGGGGTTTTTATTTAATCCTATATGTCAATAGAAGCCAAATGGAAGAATCCAAAAACCTCCCTTAAAGGTACTAATTGTTCATAATCATTTACCATCTTTTAGGTTTTATTTAGAATCAAAAAACTTAGTGAATGATTTATATTGTTATCTCAAATAAGACAGCTTACATAAACACTTATCATTTGTTTGTATTTTATATTATAAAATTACATTTTTCCTTGGGGTGCAGGTAAAAAGCCATTTTATTGAGTGTTTTTCTTATGTGTAAATTACCTTAGAGGATCCCAAAGAAAATGGATGAAAAGTGTATTATAAAAGAAGGTAAATTTAATGGTATCAAACTAGAAAACCATTTTCAACGTTTTGGAGTAGGTAAGCTCGTCTTAACTTAAATTGAAAACACGATTTTTATGACACGGATGAAGTTTGTTGAGAAAACAAGATTAGGCCAATTTTCCAAGTACAAGTGATAAAAATAATGCAAAATTTAAAGTTTAAAAATACACCCAGAGTGCTTATTAAAAATTATAAAAGTCAATAAAACGATCCATGCCTGTTAATAAACAATTTTAAAAATCCCAAAAATGTAAAAAAAGATGTAATGCAAGTCAATGCCAGTGCGAAATAATTAAAAACGAGTATTCAAACCATTACACAAGAGTATAAATCTTTAGAAATAAAACGTTATACAAAATTAAACATTTAAAATGAGTATATTATTGTGCTTGTTTACAATTAGACCAAGCCTTACCTGCAAAAACAAGAGTAGTTGGATATACGAGGTGGCAGGTATTTTTGCTGGAAACCCTTTAGAAAGATTTATATAACAAGAATATTTGTTAAATATATAAAGTGTAAAAAAATATATTTTTATTATTTAAATTGTCCATAACTTTGTAAGTGTTGGTCGTAGTAAAAAATTGTAAAAAGATGAAAAAATGATAACTGATTTTCCTACACGATGGGATTAGCTAAAAGTCGCAAAATGTATTAGGCTTGTTTTAAAATAGAAATAAATAAAAAGAGGAGGCAAAAAAGTAGTTCTTTGCATGGATTTTCCGAAACCTTAGGTTTTTACTGAGGACCTCCATATTCGGCCAGATAAAACTTCATGCTATGGTTTAATACCGTGCCAAATTTTGTGGAAATCCGTTTAATAGTTTGTGCATAATAATTTGCAATCCAATTGGGTTTGAAAAAAAATTAACAATTTCGTCAGTGTTCAGAATATAGATCATTTCAGCACCCTCAGCAACTATTTAAAGTTATAAACCAAGGGTAATATGTGTATAAACAAATAAAAAAAGACATATTTTTTGCTCTGAAATCATCCTATTAGTACAATATTTCCTTTACTTTTGTTATAAAACCTACTTATATACTAAATTTCAAGTGTCTACTCTCTCGGAATGTGCCCCATAATTTTAATAAGTCAATGAATCAGTCTGATCTCTCCGATCTGAATGTTTTAGAGGGTAGTAATACCACTGCACTTAGACCTTAGTAGGTCCTTTTTGCTTCCTCTTGTAGGCGGGAGATTAACTGCGTCGTACAACCTATTAAATTAAAATAATTGACGACGTCTTTATGTGGAATATCCCTAATTTTGGCCAATAGGGGCCAGTTTGTGCCCAGCATGGAGTTCCGTTCAAATGTGAGGGCGGGAAAATTGCAAAAAATATGTTCTACAGTTTAATTTTTTGTTGGTTTACAGCCTCTGCATGCTTCTGTGCCCATTAAACCTATTTAAAATAGGTGTCCTCGTAGCCCGTAGTAGCCAGTAAGGACGCCCGTTAATACTCGGGGGTTCCTTCTGGACATCGTACGGCATCTTTTTACTCTTTCCTTGTCCGAATAGCTCAGCAGTATTTTTTCAAGGTTGCAGTTTAAACAAACGATTGGAGTATTCTTTTATGACGTCTGCTACTGCTGCTGCTGTCAATCCAATAGTGGGGGCGAGACCGACAAGTTACCGTCCTACAGGCGCCCTGGCCAACGAGTTAGCAGTAATATTACCTTTGGATATGTCATGCTCCTTGATCCAGATTAAATTGACCACCCTACTTTGGGAAATATTAGTTAAGGCATGCAGTGCTTGTCTACTGTCTGTATAAATTCTGACAGTATTGTTGTAGTGTTGCGACTCATAATTTCCTGAGCCGCTATGGTTATGTCCGTCAGTTTGGATTAAAGCACGCTGGGTTTGGCACCCATTGTCCGTCCGATTTTCAGGTTTATAGTTGGTGAGTATATGCCACAGCCTGTGCCCACCTTGGTCTTTGAGCCGTCAGTGTAAAGGTTGATGTTTCCTTTAGACTTGCCCTTTTCTATTATTGTTAATGAGTTAGTCAGTCAGCCAACCAGTGAGTAAAATTTTCGAAATCTAATATCGCAGAAACCACTTGACGACATAACTGTCTTAATTTTTTTACAGGTAATTTGATCACTTATGTGAATTTACATATTAAATATTATACCTTTACGTGAAACCATAACAAAGGTATCATAGGAATGAAAACCTATTGAAATATTACGTGTAATAACATACATCGGGTACATCAGGCCGGAACTGGGTCTGACCCACTACCCTGCACCTAGATTGCCCTAGTTTACTTCTGAGATAATAATTCACTTATTTCTACTTTAGTGATTGACTGTTTCATCTTACTAAAGGTTTCAATTAACTAACTTTACTTTTAAAATATTTCTTTTATAGACAGAAAAGTCCATAATTTTGTATGATTTATTGGGCGGGTAACCTAATTAAAATGTGTACTCATGTGACCTGCGTAGAGTTATGTAAAAACATGTAGGTAAGTAAAGTCACTACATGTTTACAAGATGCGAATTAGACTGCTTAAGTGTAAACCGATTTCCACAAGTTTAATACCTGATTTTATTATTGCCGAAAAAAACTATTACAAATTAATTAGCTGGGATGCTACCTTAATCGATTAAACAAATAAGTTTAAAAATTCTTTTTTTATTTAATGCATTTTCAGAACTTTTTTATTTAATCAATTTTATTTGCCAACAGAATAATGTTACATTGGATAAAATTATATATTTTATTAAAATAATTATTATATCCTTTTTCAAACGTAACTACAAAGTAATTTCACTAATCTTGCCTAAATTCCCAGAAAAAAAATCATGTCACAAATCTTTACCTAAACAGACCAGAAATCTGATAATGTATTTTAAAAGTTACAAATAAATAATAGAAAAAAGTAATTAACCTAAATCCTAAGTTCAAACTTGAAAGAAGAAGAAGAAACATTATTAGAAAGTAAAATCTAATATTATGGAAACTTGTAACCTATTTGTAAGTTTCCCGAGTAGATAAACTAATTAAAATTAAACTTAAACTTTTCTTTTTCTTATGTTATGTAATTTTAATAGGTTTAACAAAAAAAAAACAACGCAGCGTAAATTTAATTTTACGCTAACAAGTTATAATAAAATACTTTTTAATTCCTTATGACAACTAAAAAATATTTTATAAGATCACCACGTATATCATTTTAAAAAAGGGATTTCTGGTTCATAGGTTTCAAAAAATATTTTTATTGCTTATTTAATACTTTATATTATGAAGGATATATGGGTGAAACCGTTTTGCCCGCACATCTTTTTTTATGGTCGAAATACACGATCATCGGACCGGTCGTCCCGTATAATCAAGCACATTTCCAAAACTTTAAACGCGATTTCCCAAAACTCATTTTTTTTGCTGGGCGCATGGATTGCTGGAAAATTACTGTACTAATTTTAATGCCGTATTGCCATTTTGTAGAAATTTGAACTGGGTATGGTTGCAACCTCGAAAGTTAAAATCGCTTCAAAATTTTGGATTTTACGTACGTTTAAATAAGAAAAGTCTATTTTTATTTTTATTTTTAGAAAGCCGCCATTTTGTAAAAAATTGACTATTTAATTTTTCCGAGGTTCCGACCATAGCCCCAGGTTACCTGAACCAGGTGCGCCCGCCTACTGGAGCACAGCGAGCATAACCTTCTTCGGCGCCATTTTATTCAACGACGATTTCTCATTCTCGGCCGAATTTTTTTTTAATGTAGCTTAAAAATAAAGGAATAAAAGGGTTTAAGCATTGTTTTACTTATTATTTGATTTCACTAAAATTAAATCAAGCTACAAATAAAACACCTAAAATGCATTATTTCTATTTTTTTACATTACTGTTACCATTAATTTTACTGCGTTACATAATATTGGTATCCTGAAAATTGATACTCGTTTTAAATACCTTGCACTCTTATTATACTTACTTAAAGAAGATAGTGTGCACAAATATTAAAATTACCCTAAGTTCTTTAGGTATCTAGCAAACAGGTTTGGCTCTTATTGACTTATTTCTAGCTATAATTAACTTTTTTTTAAAATAATATTAAATAAAAGTAGCAAAAATTACAAATTTTGATATCTGTTTTTTCAATTCTTTTTTAAACCTTAAGTACTAACACTTAATTTAAATTCTTTATTATAAATTTATTGTGGTTTAATAATTTTAAATTATTTTTTACTGATGACCAAATCAAAATATTTTTTAATTGTCATTAAGTTCACTTATTAAAAAATATTTTTAAATTATATTTCAAGAAGATTAAAAATTACAAAATTTGAATTTTTATAGATATTCTTAAAGAAAAGCCAAATAATTTTTCTACCAGAATAATTCCAGAAAATCAAATAGTTATGAAACATGTCTTTATTCTTGTTTAATACATTATTTTAAAGGGTTTCCAATAAAAATATGCCAACCACCTCATACATCCAACAAAAAACAGATCAGGCTTGGTCCAAAGGTGCGTTGGTGGAAACGAAAAAAAATTTTTGGTGAGTCTGCAACACTAATAATGAGAACCGCTTTGCTTTTAATGCAACAACAAATCCAAAGGGTCATTAAATAAGATATTCTTTAAATACAATAACAAATTTTCATAATGAAAAAATCACATGAATAGACTTTTAAAACAACCAATTTTTCCTCTAGCAAATTTAGTTTTTAAATTTTACTTAATCAAGAATAATGTAAAGTCATTTCACAACCGTGTCTGCTCCAACTTTGCGAATATTTACACAAAGTTTTAGTCACACAACAAAATACAAAAAAGATAAAGTTAATAATATTCTAGCTAGGTAGTCATTTCCAACTTCTCGGAGGAAATAAGCTATTCTAGAATCGAATTTAAAGTTTCTTTTTGTCGATATAACCAGCGTTTTTTTAAAAGAAAATACCGTTTGTATAAGTTTAATGTATATTTCGAATTTTTAAAGAAAACTGTATTATTAGAATAAAAGTAAGAACATTAAATTTTTTAGTTATGCACCGTTAAACATTTATACAAATAAAGAATAAACAATATATTAAAGCATTAGTTAAAAAGAATGAATTAAAAATACTAAAATAATGTAGTTTAGAAAAACTTTTCGTAACAAGGCTTTATTAAACAAATGATGACTTTACTATAATTTAAAACATAACAGCTGTTTCCTTCCTTCATATCATTTTATAATTTAAAAATAAAGAAATGTTATTAAAACCAAGAAATAGAAAAATACTTTTTTAATTTATTTCACAGTTATGTACTATAATGTTACATTAAAATAAATAGTTAAACGATCTATATTTTGATTTAATTTTTATTAATTTGGAACATCCTGATTGCCAAACAGTACTTTATTATATAAAGAAAATAATTTATTAGTAAAAAACTGTTAATAATACGTTTATTTTGTTAGTGCATAAATTTTATTTAAAATTTATCACCACCGGATAGCCTGTTTTTTTAACCATGTAAATTATTTTATTGTTATTTAGATTTAAAGGCTTTATATTAAAAACAATACTATTGTTATATTTTAAATAAAATTAAAACATTTAAAACAAATTAAAATGATTACATAAAATAAAACAAAGATTATCAATATTTGTTTTCTAATAAAATAAAATCAGCTGCAGAGTTTTAAGACAAGGACCATTATTTTCTTAAATAAATAAATACCTTTTTAATTTAAATAATCCTTTTTTTTTTTTTTTGGAAGCTTAAAAAATACGTTCTTTTTAAGAAAGGAATTTATAATAATTTAGAAATATTTTTTTTAAATCTAATAGTTATCTTGGTGATTAGAAATTGTCTAAAAATATGTCTTCGAAACTACTTAGAGCCACTTGCAAAATGAGGCTAGGTCTGATTAGTTTTGTAAAATGTAAATCTGTTACTTAACAGTAACAAAGCCGTTTACTTTAATTGCTAAATTTATAAACTATGAACTACTTTTTTAAGAAAATTTTATGGTGTCAGTATAAACTTACACTTAACCTAAATCGATCATTCCTCGTTAAACATAAGATATTGTCAACAAAAATTGTCTAATAATTATTACTTCATTTGGCCTTAGATGGAAAAACATTTTCAAAGGTTCCATTTTATACAATAAGGACCAATTTGTCTTTATGTTTTTTTAAATAAAACTTAATAAAATTATTTTAAAAGATTTGCATTGCTTGTGTACTTTGTAGAAAACACTGTATAACTCCAAAGTGGTGGTTAAGTTAATGTTTGGTTTAAACTTTAAAATGACTAAACGTTGTATGAATGTATTACTGTTTTTTTTTTCACGAATGTAAAAAATATTTAAACATATTTTAAATATTTTTATACAGAAATAAACTGCAGAAAATACAATGGCACATATTGCCAAACCGAATATTTGACTGCAAATAAATATCCTCCATTATTTACAGTTTACCGCTACATCGAATATCCATTAACAACACATTTTGTACAGACAACCATAAAAACGACAAAAAAAGAAAAGACACATACACCATTTTTAGGTCAGTCATAAACGTTTATGTGTTGGGATGGCTTAATAGAGACCGTTAAAGGGAATAGAAAATATGCCATAAAAATGTCACAAACAGTACATTATTTTTATTAATGTAACAAAAGGCAATGAAACAGTAATTTTTATTAGTGTGTATCAAATAAGAAATTTGATATATTGAGATTTTAAAATTATCGGAAATAACAAAAACAAAAAATAAAAAGGTTTTTAGAATTTGGTTTTATTTTTTATGCCAAAAAAAACCCTTTTGCCGTTAGTTTAAAGGCTTTTCTTGGAGTTTTTTGGGGATTTACATTTTATAAACAGGGTTTTGCTCTAAAAAACCTGAAAGGAAAAACGGTAATCAAATTTCCTAAGGCAAAAATTTTATACATTCAAATGAAGTCTAAAAGTGAATAAAATTTTTTAAAAGCTCAAAAAATTACTTTCCACTGTATTTTTCAATTTCTTGTATTAATTTTTAAAACCGGAAAAACTTTGGTAGGGTTTTTTTATTTTTTATTAAAAGTTTTATTTTTAGGGCAAAATTTGACAAAAACTTTTCGACTTTCCGATTTTTAAAACAGGAAAAAAATCTTTTTTTGATTAAGAAGTTTTTCAAAAAGTTCACATTGATTTTAGTTTTCATAAATAATTTTTTTAAGGGAGGTTTTGAGGTAAAAATTTTGAATTTCCCTTTTAATATAAAATTTAAAAGGACGGATATTTTAAAATATCTAAATTTAAAAAAATTTTACTTTTGTAGGCTGAGCATTTGAGCAAAATCGGAAATGAAGGTGGATCAAATAAGTAATTATTTTGTAAGATTTCAAAGAGTTTTTTTTATATTTACAAAGTTAAAACAACATGAAATACAAAAAATCAAATATCGTTACTTTTAAACTTATTATAAATATAATTTTACGAAAAAGTGTTAAGGCATCATTTTAAAATATGACACTCATTTTATTTTATTTGTTTTCATAACTGGTAGTAGTAGGGATAAATTTTTACTGATTGAGTTAAAACAGATTTTTTGTTTTGAAACATAAAAAATACAATGACATAAAAACAATGCAAGAAAAAAAATTAACAGATATATAATTCTTTCATACATTTGCGTCCTTATTAAAATAATTTATTATTTTGCTTTTAAGATCCATTAATATTTTACTAAACAAAGTCATAATTAAATTTTAATTTTAAAAAAATTTTGGAAAAAACAACCTTTTTATAATTTTAGACAATAGTTATTAAATTTTATAAATTTTATGTAATGTTCCGACTTACTTTATTTGAGAAATATAGTTATTAGCGATACAAAACAAGTAAAGAATTTTTTAATGTTACTTAAAAAAATCAATAAAACTTAATTTCAAAAAAAAACTGTTATGACATTTAATTTTATGAAAAATATAGAGATTTTAAAGTAACTAAATGTTGATGGGGAAAAAACATTTTTAAAATGCAAAATTTACCAAATAGCAAAGCGTAACTCTTTAAAATTTAAACAAAAAAACTTATTTTTAAATAAGGTTATCAATTAATATGTCCAAACTTTCATAAATTTTATTAATACAGATTATTATTATTTTAAAAAATTACCGCAAAATTGTTAATTTGAAAATTTCCCGCACAATTCAAAATTATATTTTAAAATAATATAAATAAACAAGTTAAATTTCCCTTTAAATTTTTAAATGATAAATTTGATAATATTAATTAATTGTTTATTTTTCAAACTTTAAACCAAATTAGAATTGCATCCTGGGGCAAATATTTTTATAACATTGCATACTTTTTGTTTTTAAGTTACATGATGCGCTGCCGCATTAAAAATTATTATACACATTTAGGTCATGAGATAAACACACCGTAAAATGTATGACTTTATTTAAGTCCCCTATCTAAACAACCTCAAACCCGGGATGATTTTATTAAAAATTTAAAATTATGTTTTAATGCAAATATAACGTAAATAACCTTAAAATTTTTGAACTAAGTTTAAATAAAATTAGCAGGGGGGGATTTTGAAGAAATTTAAATTATAAGAAATTCAAAATTTATTTAAAAATAGGCTTCAGCTCAGTAAAATTTTGTTTACTGTTTTTTTTAAAAACCAAATGGAACCATTTAAAATAAAGGCAATTTAAATCAATAAATTTTAAAATCCTTCAACTTTTCTTCGAAACTAATTTAAAATTTGTTTGTTATTACAGACAAAAAGTAAATTGGGAAGTTTTATTATTATATATTTTTTTAAATTAATTTGTGAAATTTTCAGATGTCACTAACCTTATTTGTTTAGTATTATAAATACTATAAATAAATTTAGACCATAATAACAAAAATTTAAAGTTAAATAAAAAATATTTTACATTTTAATCTGAAAGTTGATTTTTAGTTTAAAATTTAATATTTGTATTAAAAAAAGCCCCCTTATAAATTTTGTAAATGTGAAATTAAATTGTTTATTCTGTAAAAAATTTAAGCTCTTTATACATATTGTTTTATAGAGGTTTTAACCTGACCCTTTTTTTTTTTCTTTTTTAAAAAATTTTTTTAAAATTTTTTTTTTTTTAAAAAAAAGAAAAATTTTTTTATTCTCCAAAAAAAAAGAAAATGCCGCGGAAAAAAATATTTCCGTATTTCTGTCTTCAGACAATGAAAATTTTTTTTTTTTTAGCATTTTTCAACTTCGGGTTAAAGGGTTAGTCCCCAATAATTTTACCACCACTTAAAACACTGTATTAAATAAACGTTAAAAATAAAAAAAATAAAACATACTAAATTTATTAATACGGTTAAAAAAATTTTAAAACTCATCGCATAATAATAGATCACTTAAAACGACATGTGGCCTTAAAAACAAAACATTAATTTTATTAGCCTTTAATATTTTTTAAAAAGGTAAAATAAAAATGAAATTTGAAAATAATTAAAAAAACAATATCTTATTACCTTAAAAAAATTAAATAAAAACGTAATAACAAAAATGTACATAATTTTGACCTATTACTTTTAATGAAACATAATTTTAATGAAATAATACTTTAATGAAAAATACAATACATAAATATTTTAAATGGTTGATAAAAAATAAAACAAAATTTTAAAATATAAAAAAAACCAATTTTTATTTTCTTTAGGAAAAATTATTATAAAAACATAATAAACTAAATGTCAACAGAAAAAGACATATTACTTTTAATTAAAAACTATTTTTAAAAAAAAAAAATGTAATATTTAAAACAATTTATTTTGGGAAAAAAAATCTTTTTGGCATGTAAAAATTGTTTTAAGAAAAAAAAAAATAAATTGTTTTTTTAATCCTTAGTTTCAAGGCCTATATCAAAGATTTTAAAATTACTTGTATTTTATTTATTTAAATTAAAAATAATTGCGATAGACAGTTATACTTTTTGTAAACGTTTATAATTTGTTTTAATTTTTTAATAATAATATAGTAAGAATTATTTGATTTTCCAAAGAAAATTTATTTTTAAACGGGCACCTAATACTAAATCTTGTTTTCTGAAATATATTAGTAATAAGTGGAATTTATACCCAAAAAATATCGGGAACAAAAAGTTTATAATCCACAATACTACTCTTGTACTTTAATTACAGTAATTTAAGTAGTTTTAAATAAAATGTTTTAATTAAAAAATTCTACCACACCCTATTATGAAGTAAAATAAAACAAAGTTGCAAATCACAAAAATAAATTTTTGGGATTAGTAAATAACGTGTACATAAAAACAAAAACATTATTTCTTTAAAATAGAAAATTAAAAACCTAGAATTAGTGAATCCCCGGTATAAGCCAAATAAAAAACCTACCCCCACCTTTTACCCATTGACCCCTTTTTTTCCCCCCCTACCTTGAACTACAAACCGTCCAGTTTCAAGGCCATTTTGCGCGACGATCGAAACAGTATCGACTTCGTCGTGTCGATATTTTTTCGTCTTATCTCTAGGCCGACAACCTAAATGAACGGATGCTGCAGAGTTTCATTCTTAAAACGGCGCCAAGAGATGAATTTGGGGGAGAAGCGCAACACTGTTTGCCAAGGGGAAGGTCGAATCACGTGTACACGGAAAATGATAGTTTTTTTCAATTGATTTGACTTAATTTATCTTAAAAGTCAGTTGTTTTTCGTATAATAAAAAGTCTTGGCTTTAATAGAAGGACTGTTAAAATTATCCCTTCAAGACTGTAAAATGGGTTATTTAAAATTGTTGATTTTAATTTTTTTAAGTAAAAAATCATATCTAAGGCCGAATATTAAGTAAGTGCCCTTAACTTTAGGAATGCTTATTTATTTGTTTTCGGAAATTTTTTACGCCAAAAATTATTTTCGAATTTAAAAAAAACCCATTATTAATGGTCCCTTTAATTTATTTTAAGACAGAAAGAAGAATGTAAGAAAATTTTTTAATTTTTATTTGGACGCTAGGCAATTTTTTGTAAAAACGAAGCTAAAAATAAATTAAGTAAAATATCACGTACACTTTTATCACAAAAAACGTATTATTATGCAAAAAGTAATTGTAAAAATTAGAATGACTGAGAACTTTTTTGTAAAAAGGCAAAAGTAATTTACGAGAACGAGTTAAAAAGCACCTACTAGAAATAATGTTACTTAAATACCCAAAAAATTCCAATTACATTTTTTAAAGCTTAATGCCTCTCAAAGGCAATAATGAATCATAATCTTTTTTAAGACGTATTACCAAAAAGTTCTTTTTTAAATATTGTTACTGTGGATAGACAGAAACTGAAATTTTATTTTTTGTTTTAGAGCTGAAAAGATGAAAAAAAAAAGTCATTTTACAAAGGGTTTTTTTTATTAACCCCTTTAGTCCAGTTTAAATGAAGACCTGAAATTACCCAAAGCTTAAAAAAATCTGTAAAATTTTTTTTTGGGGGCCCTTCTTAGGTCCCCTTTCGAATGCTTTCGAGGAGAAAAAAATTTTTCCGATTCGGGGGTGGGAAAAACCCCAAAAACCCAAAATATCAATTGAAATTTTTTTTTAACAAAAAATAAGAATACCAATCACAAAAAAGGTTCTTTTCCTTTTTTTTCCAAAAACTATTTTTAAAAAAAGCGGCCGTCGAAAAATCCAAAAATTCCACACTGGGGGAGATCTGGTAGGGTAAAAAAAGCGGATGGAAAAAAATTTTTTTCAAAACCAAAAAAGATGGTGAAGGAAATTATCGGGGTCATTTAAACCCTTTCCAAGGGGCTATTTTAAAAAAAAAATAAATAAAAAAATTTTTTTTTTCAATAAATTTTGAGATACCCCAAAAAAATTTAAAAAAAAATTTTTCCCCTTTTTTTTTTTTTTTTTAAAAAATCAGAATAGACCCAAACTCCTATGCAATAATAGGGGGTTTTCCCCTTCTGATAACTTTGAATAATTAAAAAAATATTTATTGAGTAATGGAAAAAAATTGTCCCCCTTTTAAGTGAACCCGAAATGGAGGATTCTAGCGGAAAAGCCGCTAAAAAAAAACTTTTTGGGGGGCCTTATCTTAAAAAAATCAATTAAAAAAAACAAAGGTTATAAGGATTAAGCTCGGGATCTTCATTTTTTGTCCAAAAAAAAAATTTCAATTCATATTTTGGGTTTAAAGGGGGAAAAACCCTTTTCGGCCTTGAAATCTTTTCAGCCCCTTTTTTTACCTTTTTAATGTTTTTTTTGCTAAAGCATCTCCCAAAATGGGTTTGCCAAAGGAAAACTGTACAGATTTATTTACACTTT
>JAHBCN010003528.1:0-73905 GCA_019359885.1 Listronotus oregonensis | reverse complement strand
CTTTTTTTGCATAATAAATATTAATAATTATTATTTAAAATAATAATAAAGATATAAAATTTAACTGCAATGTTGGGTAAAAAAAATATTTTTTAAAAAAAAAATTTCCCCTACGTAATTTTAAATATCATAAAAAAAGGAAAATATATTTTTTTTTATTTCACGAGGTTTTTGAAATTTTCAAAAAAAATTGTTTTTTTTTTGGGAAAAAAATTTTTTTATCCCTTTTTAAAAATTTTTTTTAATCATTTAAACTTTTTAAAAATGCCAATTTTTTGGGTTATAGAATTAGGGTGTTTCAGGAAAGGGGAGTTAAGGGTTTTTTTTTTTCTCGGAATGATTTTTTTAAAGGGGGGTTTACGATATCTTTTAAATCTAAAACGTTTTTTTAAAAATTTTTTACCCCCCTTTTTTTTAAAAATTATTATCTGCAATGACGGGGTTTTTTTTGATAGGATTTTTATTCAATATTTAAAAAATTTTTTTTAAAACCCAAAAAATTTTATTGGAACGATAAAAACAGCCTTCTTTCAAAAAAAAATTTTTTTTAAATTATTCTCTACGTCACATCAAAAGCTATTATTACCTTCTGAATAAGTAATATATTTCTCAAAAACCCGCTGAACGACGAAACCGTATACACCGTCCGAAAGGGGAATTTTAAAAAAAACGGGGTCCTACCGGGGGATCATTTTTTTTCAATATCGAAAATTGTTCATTAATCATTATTTGTATACCTAAAATAAAGAATTTTTTCATATTTTAATGGCCGGGAAAAAAAAATTATTTTTTTTTGTTTTTTGGGTTTTTTTAAACCCTTAAAATATTTTTTTTTTTTTTAGGGGGTAATCCAGTTTTTTTAAAGGTTTTGTTTTTTTTTTTCAGGGTATGAAAGCTCCCAATTTTAGTAAGACCATGTATACGTAAGTATTTTTAAAAAAGGGGAATTTTTTTTTTTGGTTTTTTTGAAAAAAAATACTTGTTGATTAAACTAAATCTAAAATATGTTACCAACAACAATTAAAATATTTATTTTTTTAAATAAGGGGAATTAAAAAGTTAAAAAAGTTTTTTCTGTCCCCCTGACTTTAAAATTTAAAATTATTTACCATGTTTTTATACGTACACTTTTTTTTAATATTTAAATATTTTGTTTTTGGTTAAAGGTCATTAGGGAAAAAAAATTGTATTATATTATAAAAAGGGGGGTTGCGCTTTTTTTCCCGGGGTTTATTAAGAAGCATTTTCGTGTTGATCTTTTTTTTTTGATTTTTTTAATTTTTTTTCTATTTTGTTCAGTAGCGCAAATTTTTGGGACCTCAAAATCATGCAGAAAGGGCCATTTTTACAGCAAAAACAAAACCCTTAATTTTTTAAAAAAAAATTTAACCCAAAAAAAAAAACGTTAAAATTTTTAAAGGACTTTTTTCCAAAACAAATAAAAAAATTTTCACATACGTACCATTTTATAGGTTCATATTTGTCATTTTGGCGTTTCAAGGAAGTTATTACCTTTTTATATTGTGAAATATCCTTATTTTTATTGATTTGTGTCGTGCTTTTAATCACAGAGTATGTAGACCATAAGCTAGAAGCTTTAAGGACTTTTAGTCCAGTAACTGAATACGTGAAAGTTCCCAAAGCTGTAAATAAATCTCACATTTTTCCCCCTTTTTGGGAAATTTTTTGGGGGTTTCCCCCGGGTGCTTTCGAGCGAGAAAAGGTTTATCACATTCCCCACGTGGGAACCCGCGAAAATGCCCCCCCAAAGCCCCAAAAAAATTAGTTTCCCGCGAATATCTGCCAAAATATGTGAAGTGGAGAATTTTTGTTCAGACAAAAAATTAAGATCATTAAAAATCTACAAAACGCCCCTTACCTTTTTTTCGAACCCCAAAATTTTTTTGAAAAAAACGGCCGTAAAAAAATCCATAACATTCTACACTGGATAGATTTAGAGAACTCCGGAAACGGCTAAAAAATGCAGAGGGGAAAAAACCAATTTTTAAAATTAAAACGCAAGAAAGATGGTGAAGGAAATTTTCGGGGTTATTACACTAGCAAAAGGGCTCATTATAAAAAAAAATGTTAATAAAAAAAATTTTTTTAAAAAAAATATCAATAATTTAATGAGATAATCTAAAAATTTTGGGAAAAAAATTTGACCGTTTTTTTTAATATTTTTTCAAAAAAAATTTGCAATGATAGGTGGGGTTTTCTCATTCCGATAAATTTTTGAATGTTAAAAAAAATGTATTTTATTGCCCGAGAATGGCAAATAGGGCCTAGCGGTAGAGGGACCGAAGGGGGGGACTTTGGGTCCCGTTATCTGAAACTATCGATTTGTCAAAAAATATAAGACCATTTTTGTAGATTAAAGGCGATTTTTTTTTTTTCTCGAAAAAAAAAATTCCCAAAATTTCATATTTTTGGCAGATAATAGGGGGAACCCCTTTTTCCCCACCTTTTTCCACCTGTTACTATTGATAAATTTTTTTGCGCAAAGCATCCCCGAAGAGCAAGAATTCGCCACAAAAAAAACTGTAAGGTTTATTTACAGCTTTCCCCTTTTTTATGGAATATTTTGCCTAAAACAAAAAACAAAATTAAAACCTTTTTACAATTTTTTAACCCCATAAAAATAGCATTTTTTGGATTTCCCCACTCGCAGCTTTATTTTTTTTCATACTTTTCCTTAGATTTCACTGAAGAAACGGAAAAGTTCCGGGGGCTGCATTTAAGATACCCGAGTCGTTTTCATCATTTTTGATAATTATTGTTAAAAATCGTTCTTCAAAGATGAGTTTATTTGAATGCGGGCACCGTTTTTTTTAAAACAAGAAAAGGTTTTGCCAAGTTACTGAGAATCAGAGTTCTTTTTTTTTTTAGATTTTCTTAGTAATTTTATACACCTGAAAGGGATTTTTTTTAATCGGGTATTTAAATCCGCCGCCGATTTCAACGCCCCTACTTGTCGAAAATTCCACTTTTTGTGTGATACGTAAATTTTTCCCCCAAAAATCCCCAAAAACAGGGTTGGGGTTTTTTTAAATTACGAAAACAAAAATATTTTTTGTATTTAAAAACCCCCGGGGGGCAAAATTTTGTTTTCATGTTTTGAGAAGGGGCTAAACTAAGTCTCTGATTCTTTACATGCAGGATCTTTTTGACCTTGGATCCAAATGTTTTATTAAACATACCTTCCTGAATAATTTTTTTTTATTTTAACTTAAAAAAAAAAAAAATGTGTTTTTTCAAAACCGCTTCTATTCTTTTTTTTTAAAGAAAAAACCCCCCTTTTTGAAAAAAAAATTCCCCGAGAAAAAAAAATCTGCACAAAAATTTTAGATATCCAAGCAGTTCGAACTGAAAAACAAATTTACGCAAACGACTTGTGTGCAGATGTACTATTTCGAAAGAAAGAACCTTCAAAAAAATTTAAAATTTAAAAAAAACTACGATATAAAATTGACTTTAAACTCAAAATTAAACAAAAAATTTAAAATTTAAAAATTTTTAAAATTTTCAAAACTTTTTTAAATGCTGAGAAAAATTTTTTCAAAAACTATTTGGGCAGATACATTTTTTTTTAGAATTAGGGCCCTGTACCATTGTTTACAACCCCTTTAACAAAGTGTCGTTTTATAATCCGACTTGGGGGTTTCTAAGCCTAGCTTTTTTGGCCAAAACTCGCATTTTTTTTTAAGGGGTTTTCAACCATATTTGTATTTGCCATCATTTATTTTTTTTTGATGTAGGGCAATTATTATATTACCCAAAAAATTAATTTCGATTATGAAAATATTCTTGATAATGATTTGATATATTAGAGGTGATTGAATTGATACGGATTATATTTAAAATTTTTAAATAATTGAATATAAATTTTTTTTAAAAACTCAAAGCCAAGAAAATCTTTAATTTTTTTTCTTCTTTTTGGGGGGCCGCCCAGATTTATTACCAGAGGCAGCACCTTTTTCTTTTTTAAATTTTCCCATTATCTTTTTCCAATCCTTTTCCCTTAGTCTTGTTTTTCTAAAGTCTGTATAACCCCGACTGGTTGGGGATATATTCCTGGGCTCTTTTCCCCTTGCCCAAAAAATGCCGCTTTTTGGTTTTTTCGTTTTCCCTTCGCACAATAGGGGGGGCTTTTCTTCCCCCCGTCGCAATTCGGGAATTTTTTGGTTTTCCCCTTTATGACCTATCTTTAGGTGTCCTTTTAGGGGTTTTGGCCGGAGCCCCCCCGTTAGCAAGTCTTTTCCACTTTTCCGAGTAGTTCTTCCCTTTGTTCTTTGGGTGGGCCCTTAGAACCTTTTTTTAAGTCTTATTCTACTGAGGCTCCCAAAGTATTCCTTGTGTTTGTTTCGGATCCATGCCCTGGTGTGCTTTGGTTTTGTCATTTCAAGGGCAGGTTCTGGTCCAAAGTATGGTGGATGATCCCTGTCTCGCTTTTTCGTTGCCTTCTATTCCTGAATCTTCAATCTCACTCCTTATCGTAGTCAGGCAGTATTACACCATTTGTAGTTTGTTTGGCTTAACAAAACACTTAAAAACACAAAAAATAAATGTAAAGGATTTTTATTTTATTGTTTCAATCTGATCTTTCCTTATCAGCCTTGCTCTTCCTGAGGGTTTGTTTCCGGGTTTATAAATAAAACTTATTTCCGGAATCAAAGGCTCAGGAATGCTGAAATTGTCTTTAATTTCAAAACTCTAAATACAATTTTGTAGTATATTCCAACAAAGCTAAAAATAACTGATCAATCTTAGGTTTCATGACTTTGTTACTTTTTTTTCATATGTATCAGCCTGTTAAATTACTTAAGCAGTGGTGCCCATGGTTCATTGAATCGCATTTCCCCGTAACCGTATTTTTTTATTTCTAAACTAATTACTTTCCAAGAACCTAATGTAAACACTATAATAATTTTAATACAAGGTTAGACTGGGCTCTCGTTCAAAATGCAAATCAAATGCAGACATAATGTTTTTTGGGCGTCAGCTTTTTCCGACTCTTTAAAGTCGTGACCCACAAATCGCTTTATGTCGACTAGACGACGAGATTACCATAAATCTATATTCCTTCATTTCTTTCTCACTTTCTACCTTGATAAAAAAATATGTTTCAGTCATCGACATTAGGTTCGAATGGAAAACAATAATTGTATCGTTGTTTTCCCAAAGGTTTCACTTTTTCGATTAAGATAATTTTACTCTTTACTTTCTGTATCACTTTTGTTTCGATTTTTTGTTTGTTTTAATAGGGAGAAAGTTTTGATTGAATATTTGATTGGCTAATTGTTACATGTAAACAGTGTTTAAATTATTGTTTCTAACCTACAAGCAATTACCTTAGGTAGATTGATAATTTATAGCTTTATTTGGAAAAAAGCGCAGATAATTAATATTTTATTGAGGGGCCAAAAATGTTCCATTTTAAAGCCTTAAACAACACTGATGTTTACTATCGCGAAAAAAGTCTACCAGTATTCATCCTCTACTTACCAGCGGTAACGTTATGTAGAACTAAGAGAGATGTTTGATCGTGCTTCTTTAAAAATAACCTTAAATTTCCACTTACCACATTACATCCGTTGCCAGAACGATATTGGAAAACTTGGATTTTTACTTGAGCCAGAAGATATTGTTTCCTTCTAACATATACGTCCTGTGTGTATTTTAAATTAGAACCCATGAATACAGTTCCCGGAAAACGCCCTTTTCCCAACATTAAGCATTCTTCAGTGGATCTAAAAAATAATCCGCACAAGGACATTTGTCCTTAGCCATTTCTTCGTTTGTAGGTATTTCCTTTGTTTTGCTCTATAGCCATAATAAATATACTTCCTTTCCTAGCAGGTCCCAAGAGGAGAACGCATATATTTTATCTTTAGAACCCTTAAACTTTTGACTTGGTCCGCTTATTCTTATTTAAAATGTCTAAACTGTGGAACCTGCTGCTTGTAAATATTTTTCCTCGTCATCCAAACCTTCAACTATTTAAATCCATTTAAACACCCACGATACTTCGGTTTTACATCTTGAGCTTTGATAATTGCTCTGACATACAGTAAAAAAATAACCAAACGTAACAAAGTTTTAAAATAAAAATTCATTATACCGATATTATGCATATTGAGAATTATTAATAGAATTATTAGGCTCTTAAAGTTACAGGCTATGTTGGCTTAGTGGCGAAACTGTTTTTTAACCGACTTCAAAAAAGGAGGTAGGTTATCAATTCGATAGGTATGTATAATATTGTTGAAACTGCAATATATATTTACCAGTGGCGGCTCGTGGTACCTAAAACAGGTGAGGCCCAAAAAAAGAATAAATTTCCACGTCACCTTGGTGCTTCAACACCTGAGGTATTATTCACTGACGCGTTGAAGTTTTTTTTTATGGACTTCATCGCCAATAGCCCTACTAAAACCATAATAAAATAATAAAAATAACTTAAAAACTCTACAAATTTGTACCTTATTCAAGTACAAAAAAATAATAACAAAAAATAAAACATGTCTAACGACAACAAAAAATGTTACTTGTTTAAGTAGTACTAAATGCTAAAAAACACAAAATAGATCTCTTATTGTTAAAAAAAACAAAAAATAATTCTCTTATTGTTAAAAAACAAAAAATAATTCTCTTATTGTTAAAAAAATAAAAATAATTATGTAAGGATATTGATAGGGACAAATAAACACTTATTTGTGTTTATTCACCTTCAGTACCCCTAGAGAGAGAGAGGGAGAGAGAGAGAGAGAAATAGAAAGAGAATAAAAAATGATCATCATCACAAAAAAAAGTTCCTTATACGCGTAATTAAGAAAATAATTAAAAATTAAATTTAGGCAAAATAATGAATAATTAAGAGTTTTTTACTTTTGGTAAATTAAGTCTATTCGACGGTTTTTCAAATTTGCAAATTTATCTATAATATCCTCATAAAACTGGGTATCCTCACTAACACTTTGTAAAATTCCTTTTTCCATAGCCATCATTGACAAACCCGTTAAACGCTCTTGTGTCATGGTATTTCTAAATAGGTTTTAATGCGCTTAAGACACGAAAAATCTCTTTCTACCGTTACACTTGTTGCGGGATAGTTAATACTAGGCAAAAAGAGTTTATAAGTTTCCGAAAAGATCATTTTAAATTCCTTTTTATAATATTTCTATTATTTGTTGAACATCGAGATTACAAAATTGTTTGTCCCTGTATAAAACATTAAGTTCGTTTTTTAGTCGGTCTAATTCAAAACATTTGGATACATTTTTAATAAACATTCAAATGATTTTTCGGGAAAATTCTTAGAATATTCGGTAAATTTGAAGAATCTATAATGAAAGAAAATTTAAATCGTGGAGATTATTAAAACGAGTACTTAACTGAAGGGATATACAATCTATAATTTCGTAGTACAATATTTTATAGCCCGAAAAGATTTCTAATTCATGACCACTTTTTCCCTTTTACTTGGTAATTCAGTTCTGTTTTTTTCCCAATTAAAAAACCCTTTAAACTTTTCTTCATTTCTTAATCGGAAATTCGTTGAGCAGCGATTTTGATTTGGTTAGAGCAGTAGTTTATATCTAGAGTTTTATTTTGCAGAATTTGAAAAAAGTAAATCAGTGCCGCGAAAATTTCGTAATAGATCTTTGGTCAAAATAGCGAAGTCGAAGTCTTGAAAATGTTTTAGAAATCCTTTTGCCGAATTTACTGATTCTGAACCTGAAGTTTTGTCATCAATTATAGTTTGGAACACTAATTTTAAGTTATCCCATTCAGTGGCAACTAAATTTAAAATTTTGGAACGGGTATACCAGCGAGTTTCGACCGATCTTGGTATCCTTTTTCCGACTATTTGATCGAGAACAAAGGCGCCTTCGCTGAATTATGAAAATAGGTTGGTATACCTAACAAAGTACAAAAAAAATTCGACTTTTATCGATTTGTTTAGTGCCTTGCTGCAGCACAAGGTTTAATCTATGTGCGCAGCAATGGGTAAACAAAGCCAAGGGGGCTGAAGATTTTATCTTTGCTTGAAGCCCATTTAGCTCGCCAGACATAACACTGGCCCCGTCATAACACTGAGCCACTAATCTTTCCCTAAAATTATATGGCTCCAGAACGCTCTCTAACAAATTATAAAGAGCATCTGCTGTTCGATTTTCGCTGACATCAAAAAACCCAAAAATCTCTCATACAGACACCCTTTTATGACGTATCGAATAGTTATCGCACATTGGGAACGCTCTGTTATATCTGTTGTATCATCTGCCATTACACCGAAAAAAAGACATTCCTTATCATTTACTTCATTTTTAATAAAATCTGTCAAATATTCATGAATACAAGAAATTAGTTCGTTTTGTTTGGTTTTAGACTGCCCTGTAAAAATGTTGCTAAATTTTTCACAATGTTCAGTAAGGTCTAGATTACGTTTAATTAAGCATTTAAAAATTTCTTTAAAATTTCCTCGATTTATTGACTCTAAACTTTCATTATGTCCCCGAAAAGGTAGTTCTTGTTTTCCCAACGTAAGTGTAACATCAATTAAATAACTAATTAATAATCGATTTTTGCGAACATTTTCGTTGTATAAAATTTTGTTTAAACTAGCGTTTTCCTTTAATGCATCCTGAATGGTGGCCTATTTTGCTCTAACCGCACCAAAGCCATGAAGTTTTTATGTGCTCTTTAGAAGCCTCGTGCATTTTGGTACTACGAGAAAAATTTTTCAAGTCCCTAAAACCATCTTTTGAGCACCATGAATTTTTCGCCTTACCCAATAAAATACACGGCCAGCAATACAGACTCTGTTTATACGAACTCCCGCAAAGCCATTTATAACTATCATACCAAGAAGTTTGAAACGTTCGCGAAGTCTCCCGACCCACCCTCTTTTCGCTAATAACCGCCATTAATTTTGGTGTTGGCGACTCTCTAATATTTGCCGTTTTTCCACTTCAGGTCGTCGCGAGAAAGGGGTTTCAAGCAAAGATAAAACAATATCGTGAGAGGGATTCATTATTACGATAAGTATTTTTAAATTAAAACCGGTACAAGATAAAACAAAGTAACAAAGCAAATATTTTTAAACCAAACCAACCAAAAAAATTATGCTGTGGCTATTATTAAAATACAAAACAAATAGGTACTGCTTACCAGGTTTTAAGGGCTTATGCCTTACCTCGAAAGTCTAAAATCGCCAAACACAAACACCTGTTTTAAACCAGAAAGATTAAATACTACCCGCTCTCTCTAATAGGCACGTGTCTATAGTCTAAATTATTATTTAATATAACGGTCGCAGTTGCAATTCCTATGCCGTGATCTAATTATAGAAACAAATAAATCACCTCACACCTGATTCTTCAAGAAGAAAAGAGAGGAGATGAACGAGATAGACAATATAATGTTGCCAAATTTCAAATACGCACCTTCTAAAGCGACCATTTGGCAATATGCAGCCGATACAAGCCCAAAATTGTGGGCCTCAACGGATGCAAAAATTCGCGTATTTAAATCCTCGTCTTGTGCAGTTTGCGTGGTGGGGTAGCATAGCGTTGCATCGGCGATTTGTGACGCATATGAAGCCCAAATTTCGGAGATTACTATTTTGTTACTATGCGATAGGAGGTCTATTTGAGCGATTGGAAGGTGGCGCGCTAAATTTAAAAGATATTATTTTAAATTATAATGTTATTTTAATGTTTTGATACTTTTAATAATTAGAAATTAGTTAAAAAGCGTTTTATATTTAAATAAATTTTACATTATATGTACTGCTGATTGTACCTGTAACAGTGTAATTTTACATGTGAGGCCCGGCCTCAGTTGCTTCATATGGCGAGCCGCCACTGATATTTACATATGATAATTATAATTTATTAGAGTATTTAACCAAATATACAAAATGCTTAAGGTGTATGTTTGTCGACGCATTTCTTCGAAACTATTAATCGGATTCTGACCACCATTCCTTTTTTATTGGCATCCGTTTACTTTACCTAAGGAAACCAATGATCTGTTAGTTTAACTGAAGAAAACATCGATTTGCCATAAGCGTGACATCATAAACGCACATTCTAAGGTTCTGCCTAGCGATGAATGAACCTCTGTACTCGAAACAATAAAATCCACCAAAACCCGGGAAAATGGCTACTACAGACACTATTTTGTCGTAAAGCGTGGCTGCCAAGTATCTTTCTGTTTCATTTACTTGATAGTATATTATGATTAAATTTTACTTAATTTATTCCTAAAATTCCATCAAAATAAGCTCTACCATTGTATTTTAAACTGTGAATAATATTTGTTATATTTATGACTATAAAGTAAAATACAGAAAAGTAATGATGTCAAAATACTATTTTCTTTTTGGACAGCTACTAATAAAGGCGCGACAACGTGAAAACACGGATTTTTCGTAGAAGCGTTCTTCCGCCACCTTCAGCTTCGCTCGACAGATTACATATTCAATATGGCGTTTTAGTCTAAATGTTTTTTGTGTAAGTACTTTTAATAAATTAAAATGATAAGGCAGTGTATGCTTGTACCATTCTATCGCCAATAATAAACAAAAGCATGTTGGGCGCAGCTCTCGATTGCGTTTATGAATGAAATGCTTTGTACACCTATGATGTTAGCTCATTGAAGGTAACAGTAAAGATTTCATCAAAATGAGTTCAGTAGTTTTCATGATATCTAAAAATATACACTCATGGGCAAAAATATTGAATAATCTTGAAATTTGCCATAAGACGCAATACTGTCTGTACCAAAAATATTTTTATTACCACTTAGAGAGCATTAAAAGAGGTGAGTAAATGTAAAATGGTAAAAAAGGACAATCCCACAGTTGTGTATCATTACAAGGTTTTTTGGGTTATGGCTAAACCCCACAGAGAATTACACATTTTAAAATAAATAACGGCCATTTAATTACTAGTGCATTCCTTTTCTTAAAAACTTTCTACACTCTGTGGGATTTATCAGTAGCACAAAAATGTTTTAATAATACAAAACTGTAAGATTGTCCTCTCTTAACACTTTACATTTTAGTCACATTGTTTGATAATTTCTAATTGGTCAAATAAATATTTTTGTTACAGACAATTAGCATTGCGTCCTATGGCAAATTTTGAGATTATTGGATATTTTTTTCATGGGTGTATATAAAAGCGAAAGGTCAGTGATTTCTACCTTCACTGAAAATCCAAACCACCAAATATCGAAAACTGCTTGATTTGTGAAAATAAAATTTCAGTAACTTAACGGCTTTCAAGATATTCGAATTTTAAACCTGCGTGTTACAAAAATGGTATTATTTAAAATTATGATCAATTCTTATTTTTACAGAAAATCGATGAAATAAAGATTATAAGCATGCATTTAAGCATAAGGCGGACATTTAAAATATTTTTTGTTGACATTAGTATTGCCTTTTCATTTTAAATGTTACTTTTCTTGTACCACCAAATTTTATAATTAGAATACCCATAAAATTGTTAAGTTTATCGAGTTAATTTTAAAGAACCTTTTTTATGTTGAACTTAGCAGAAGTTATATGTTATTTACCAAATTATCAATAATATTAACACCAAAAATGTTATGAAGAAATGTTGATAAAAAAAGTTATAAAATTTCCGGAAGCAACGCCACTGATCCATAATAAAAACAAGAGTTTATCATCAAAAGGTGTATTTCGGCCAATATTCCATTTGTTCATTTAAAATTTAAATAAAAAACTCTGTTTAAAAATAAAAGGGATATCTTAATCTTATTTTTTTTTTCTTAAAAATAATGTCGTTTTGGTATGTTTATATAACATTTTTGACTTATTTCTCATGTTTTTTGAAAAACCTCGTGTATTCAGCAAATAGAATATAATAAATCATTCTTGTGTTGGGTCTCGATGAGTTGTTAGTTCATAAAATACGGCTTTATATTCGCCGCCACTTCGTACTACTTAAAATAAGACATTTAAACTATGTAATTATTCCGTGACTTTTGACCTAAGAATAGTTGTGCCGTACTACGTGCCATAATACCTACTAAAACAACAACTCGGTGCGCAATTCCGTGTTAGATAACATTATGTAAAATGTCACAATGGTACGCGAATGAAACACGTGTTTTCCTTTTGTGTGCCAGTTTTGAGCAGTGAAAGTAAAACCGCTATGACTAGTTAAATTTTAGTATTTTTTCTGTTAGCAATAAATACGATATAATTAGATTACAATTACTTCCTTGGATTGAGTTAATTTATTTTAAATTTTTGGGTGTGTTCCTGCATTCTAAAGGTCGTACTACACATCTTTTTAAACGGATTCTTGTATGAGGCGATTTCTGGGCGCTCTTGTACTCCAGTTCAAATATCAGGCAACTGATACAATTTTTTGAGGATAAATAAAAATCATTTGGTGTAACAGCTGATGACTGTCATATTTTTGTTGCGTGAAAATACAAGTTAAAAGTCAATTATTAATAGAGAAGTATTATAGTAATAATACGTTTAGCCGTTTCATTTTTTCCTGTTATGTCTGTAAGAGTAAATTAATAAGTTTTTTCTACTACCCTCTTAGAAAACACCTATTTCATCCCATAAATAAGGGTAGAAAACAGCACTTTACCTTCCTAGGAAGGTAACATTTTATCTCCGTGTTCCAGCCGGGCTTAATTTATGTCTTGTCAATGTCAATGTCATAGAGGAGTTTATCCAAACAATCAAAAACCACAATTTGATAATAGAACACCAAATTTAAAGATAATTTTTAAAAATTTAAATGAAAAGTAGTAGAAAGAATTATATACATTTCTCTACTAGAGTAAAGAGCTTTTCCTCCCTTGGATTTTAATGCCCTCAGCTTCGCGTTGTGCATTAAAATATCCGCGGAAGGAAAAGAGGCACTTTTCTCCCTTGTCATGTTAATAACTATTTTTTACTACCTTCTTAGAAAATACCGTTTTCAACCCCTGAATAAGGGTAGAAAACAGTATTTTACCTTCCTAGGAAGGTAAAAAAATTTACCTCCCGTGTTCCAGCCGAGCAAGTCAATTAATTTGTCTTGTCAATGGTTTACGTGATTTTAAATCTTAGGTTATACTTTGACAAGTTTCTAATACAGGGATTCGCTTATTTAGTACAATATTTTGAACCTTTTTTTTACACTTTTCGCCAAATTAATATGGAAATCGAAGATAGGAGGTGTGTTCAGCAAATAACGGGAATTTTGAAATTTCGCGGATTTGAAGAGACCGATTGTCAATTTTTCTTTTATTATGTTGGTATACATGCCTCCAAAGTATGATACAATTATCAGCAGTATTAATTGTTGATTTTGTCTGTGGCAGCCGCTAAGGTTAGACGTGTTTTATGAGCTCGGCGATTTTCGTTAGTTAAAAGAAATTGATCAAAGAATTTGTATCAAATTTTGCGTAAAAAATGAAATAAATTATAACAAAGTATGTTAAATGTTAACAAAGGTCTGTAGTGAGTCTGCTATGAGTAAAACAAAAGTTTAGAAGTGGTATAGCGTTTCCAAGTTAGCCGTGAAGACGTTGAAGATGACGAACGCCCTGAACTCCTCAGCACATCAATAACCGATGAAAATGTGAAAAAAGTGAAAGTGGCTATGAACGATCGCCGAATCACAATCAGAAAAGTCGCTGATGATGTTGGCATATCGATTGGCCCATGTCATGAAATTTTTTCAAATGTACTGGGTATGAAACGCGTGGCAGCAAAATTTGTTCCAAATTTGTTGAATTTTAAACAAAAACAGCGGCAAATGAAGTTGCTCCGAAGTCACTAAATGAAGTCAATGCCGACGATGCAGAATTACTGAAACGTGTTATAACAGGTGACGAAACATGGGTTTACGGATATGACGTCGAAACTAAGACTCAATCGTTCCAGTGGATTCGCCAAGACCGAAAAAGGCTCGACAAGAGCGGTCAAACGTAAAGGTTACGCTCACCAGGTCAAACGATCGATAAGAAGTACTACCCACAAGTTCAACGCCGGAATGCATGGAACAATCCGAAAAACGCCCGGATTTATGGACAAACAATTCATGGCTTTGCGCCTCGATAATGCACCTGCTCACAATTCATTGCTTGTTTGTAAATTTTTGGCCAAAAATAATACTCTAACGATGCCCTAGCCTCCATATTCGTCAGACATGGCTCAGTGTAACTTCTTGCTATTCTCAAAAATAAAGGGAACCGTCGTTTTTAAGAATATATGACATTAATAGCTAAACGCTATTCCAAAGATCGAGTTTGAGAAGTGTTTCGAGAATTAAAAGAAGCGCTGGCACAAGTGCATATCTAATTTGAAGGCGACAACAATAATGTAGACGGATCAATAAATATTAAAAAAAAAAAACGGAAATACCCATTATTTTCTGAACAAACCTCGTTATAGAATAAAACGTATTAATTAAATAATGCCATTTTAAAAAACATAATGTAAATTGAAATTTTTCGAAATATTACTTTTTTCAGTTTTAAAAGAATGCAAGTTATCCTTTTTTTTTAAATGATCAATTATAGAGTTTTTTGACTTAATTTTGCAAAAAATAGACCGATAAGGTTTTATAAAAAATAATTTTGTTTACAGTTGAATCACTTCTTTTTTTAAAAAGGTAAAAATGACTATTTTTATAGGTAGATATAGGTAAAGTTTAGGTACCAAAACAGCTTTTATTTTGCTCTATACGTATTAAACAAAAATAATGATGACATAATAATGTGTTTAAACGTTTATTTACCACAACTACTCCCCCCAGTCAAACCAGTACTCTTCTCCTTGACGTTCAAAAAAGAAGATAAGGAGAAGCTAGCATTTTTAATAAAACCATATGCTTCCTGACTACTCTAGCTCTTAGTCTATCACTTAGACTAAGTAGTATTCGTAAACTTTTCCCAAATAATAAAAAATATATTATGTTGATCTTATATTTCCGTGTTGTGGCAATTTTGTTTTTATATTAAAAATTAGTAATCAAGCGAAATGTGTTAACTACTGTGCAAAATATTGGGAAATAAAATATTACACTTTTAATTTAGTTTTTAATGGTAGTTGTTAAATTGCGTAGGTTGATATTAATCAAAACTGCAATAGTTTATTTTTATACTTTTTTGCAAATACGCTTTTACCATTGCCTAACAACAGCTTTTTTAAAATGTTTTTATTAAAAAGACTAGCTGTCTAGATTTTTAATTACGCTTTTGCCATTTGATAAAATTTCAGAATGCTTTTTTTACTGTAAAAAAAAGACAATTAAACGAATAGTACGTTGTCATAAAATAGATCAAAAAGGTTGAGTAAATATATGTGGTAATATTGCTAGGCTTCAGGCTCGGTTTTATTCTAGAATAAATTGCAGAAGTCAAATTTATGTTCTCGTTAACTTGGTGTGTTTATTTTCCGTGTTAATCAGTTAACTGATTAAAATGTTAAATTGATAATATTAAATTTTTATGTTTGTCCATTTTCTTGATTACACAGTTTATAGATATTCTTTTGATGCCTAAAATTTAACAGCAAACAACCAGCCCTATCTTTTAGTGCAGAGAATATAAAAAACAGATTATGTACAAAAGTCAGTTTTGCCCTGTTTTCTATATTAAGAAACTTTAAAAAATAGCCGTGTTGCCTCTTAAAGTAAAAAATTTGGATTTATTTTTAACCTAATTCATAAAAATGAAAAATTCACAATTTGGACCCTTTTAAAGCCGGAAAGCTGTTCTTTTGGGAAATAATTTGCAGTGATATCAGGGCATTAACTGTAATGCCAATTTGAATCTAGTAGGCGAATTAATAAACTTTAAATTTTATTTTACAATATCTTCAATTCCCCCTTATCTGGGGAGGCGGGTAAATCCCATTATTACATACTAGATGAAAAGCCTGTCTCCGCCAGGCGAGAGACAATATTAAGTAGCCTCTGTCTGCGTAAGATACCTTTCCTACGACTAACGGTAAAAAAACACTTTTTTGATCCTATTTTTGTCCCGGGAGCGAAATTCAAAAAACGGGCTTCGTTAGGTTCTAGCCACTGCTAAAGACTACCACTGTGCAAAATTTCATGATTTTTTCTCAAGCCATAACTTCAGAATCACGTGGACATACAAATAAATATATATACCTACCTACATATAAATATATAAATAAATATATATATATATATATATATATATATATATATATATATATATATATATATATATATATATATATATATATATATATATATATATATATATATATATATATATATATATATATATATATATATATATATATATATATATATATATATATATATATATATATATATATATATATTATTAAACAAGTCGAAATTTATTATTAAAAACTTAGTTCTATTTCGAATGCTGAATGGTTTTCTTTATTCTACAGGGTTTCCCATAATAGACTACCCATTTTAATTGCTCAGTAAAATTGTTAAAACTTAATAAAACTAACATTTTATTACATTTAATTAATTACAATTCACTCCTTGGGATCTACTATAACATACGACTTACCCAAACTTTTAAAAATTACGTCTTTTAAGTAAGTGCCATTAACTTCAATGAACTTTTTAAGATTTGACAAGAAATGATTTATAATACGGTGAAGGAAAACCTGATCTATTCACCAGACCTCTTCAGGAATTCGGACTTTAAAATCTTAGATGTTTTCTGGACGAGTTGCAAAAACCTTTGACTTTAAATAGTCCCATTGAAAAAAGCCTGGTGTAGTTGAGTCCGGGGACCTTTAAAGCCAATTTAAATTCCCAAATAGTAAAATGAGTCGGCCATTAAACACTTCTCGCAGAACTCTTTTAGAGTTTTTAGCGGTATGTACTGTCGCTTCATCTTCTTCTATTAAGTTACTCTTTATGTTTTTACGCAAAAAAACTCGTTGTTGAACTAAAGGATTCATGAGAATTAAAACTAAACATCAAATTAAGTGTTCAAAGCTTATGATGCTTTATTAGAAAAATGATCATTTACGAAAATCAATTTTTCCTAGTTTTGTGACAGGTGCCTACTCGATTAAAAATATGTTGATTCCAATCCCAAAGGCCATAGAAAATAATAATATAAAAAAACGTACGGACTTATATAGAATTTATTACAATATCAAAATAGGTAGTCTAATATGGGGAACCCGTATAGGTGCACTTCGATTTACATATTATTTTACAAATTTTCATTGTTTATTAAAATTTTAAAATCTTAAATGTGTTTATTTTTATCCATTTTAAATGTTATAAGTAATAATTAGATTAAAGTACATTATTCAGCAAAACGAGATTGAATTTTACGTGAGAAAAGGGGGGGTGGGAGGTTCGAGAAACCTTATGTACAGTTGTATTCATTGAAAATGGGTACACTAAAATTGTTATATTGTAAATCGGTTTTGATTGAACTTGACATGCCTGTCAGTGCCAAAAATTTTCAAAATGCCTTGTCATTTAACGGAAATTGAAAAAGCTTAAATAATAGCTAGAATTGAAGATGGGTGGTCAATACGTGCATTAGCGGATTTTACCGGAAGAGGCAAAAACACTATTTCAAGAATTAAGCAACATTGGGTTCAAGAGGGTACTTTGAAAATAAAATTTGGTACTGGTCCAGCACGCATTTCCGTCCCTGAACAAGATAATGCATTTCTAAGGGCAAATCATTTTGAACCTGCCAGAAACGCTGTCATTGACACAGGATTTCCTTTGACTCTTCTACTAGCGGTAGGTTGAGACCTACCGCTAGTAGAAGAGTCAAAGAATCTGACTTAAAAAACCGCGTAGCTGCAAAAAAAATTATGCTCACAGAAGAACGGAAACAGTCTCGTTTACTTTTCGCCCTAAATTAAATATACCGTGACCACCAGTTCTGGAACACGGTAGTATTCACTGATAAAAAGGTTTTTCAGTCAACATATAATGGACAAATTCGTGTCTACCGTCCAGACAATACAAGATTTGAAGAACGTGTAGCGTTCTTTCTTTTAGACCAGGGCGATTTTCAGTAAATGTATGGGGTTGGATAAGTGCTCATGGACTTGCTGTCTGCTTTCGATTGGAGGGAAGGTTTAACGCCGAACATTACATGGCTGTTTTGGAAAATGTTATGCTCCCAGCTGTTGGACAAATATATCCAAATAACTCATTTGTCTTTCAGCAAGATAACTGCCCGGTCCATACCGCAATTACTGTGAGGGAATGGTTTCATCGTAATAATATTGAAGTCTTGCCATGGCCCGCTTACAGTCCTGATATTAATCCCATAGAGAATGTTTGGGGCCTAATTGTAAAAGAAATATATAAAAGAAATTTTAGACCAAACAATTCTAATGAATTATGGGAAGTTATTCACGACTGCTGGGAAGAGCTTGATCCAAATGTTATAGTAAATATAATTAACTCAATTCCAGACAGATTGGTTCAAATAGTCGAAAAAAATGGTCATATGACCAAATATTAATTTTTATTTTTATTTTATTATAAATCATATATTACATTTTAATTAAATATTAACTATAATTTTCAGTTTTTGTTATTATTATTGGTTACGTTGAGTTTAAAAATTTGCGTTAAAGAAATATTCTAATACATTAAAATCATTTATCACATTTTATGTTTTTGTTTTGTCTATCGACGTTGATAAGAAAAGCCTGATGTACGCAAATATAGCAAAATGTAGTCATAAGACTTGGGGGAAGGATGGTCAAAATCGTCAAAAACATCCTATATGTCATGATAATTGTAGATTTTTTGCCTTCATGATAGGTATAATTTATTGTTCATGTGTACTATTTGGATATACTCTGTATGTACTGTTTGATAAATAAAAAAATTAGTAAGCTGAACGCGCTATCTCGCTCTTGGAGCAGAGTAGTGGTGAGTCCAAGCAAACCTGGAAAAATGTTGAAATGCAAACGCCTGGCGCTATAGTTTTCCTGCAACCTGTATTTTGTTGAAAAGTGGAAATCAGTTTAATTAAATTGCACTTAAAAACTAACCAAATTTCAGTTTTTATTTGTACCTTTCCATAAGTAACGTACCTTGGGTGTCTTACGTATTTTGTGTATTATCAAAAGACTTTAAGATTTAGAATTTTACCGATTTTGGAATTATGTTCTCTTCACAAAAAAAAAATCAATAATTTAAAAATAGCGTTTGCTAAAAATTTGAAATAATAGGTAATTATCTTGCCTAATTGATAATAAAATATAAAAGGTTAAATTTACTTTCTCGCAAAAGTATATGTAAATCTTTTACACTTTTTATTGCAAAAAAAGGAACGCTACTGATACGTATAATGTATTAAACAATAACTCTGCCGCATTTTAATTTCAATTAAAAACTGTTTCTGTAATGAATCGTTCACGGTGAAAGACAATACAGCTATTCAAAGTCCATGAAACATCTATTTACCCGAAGTCTGACATTAATCATAAATTAAAATTTAAAACTGTACTGTATTTATTTCTAGCCGCAAAAAGCGTGATTTAAGTCAGCTAACAGTATCTTTTTAATTTCCTACATTTATAATTATTATTCGTAATCCGTATTCCTTCCTTCTTCTTTACACAAAATCGTTACATTTTGCTCGACCTTGCATGTTTCAAAATTAATTAATTCTGTAACAATGGGCGATTTTGCATTTTAACATTGCTATATTAAATATTTATTATTGTTTTTACATTTATTTTTACTAAAAAAAAATAAATTTTGATTTGAATTGTAACAAAAGAGATACGTACTAAGATTAATATTTTCTTAATGGAACACCTTAGATCTTAGTTTGTTTTTAAAAGCGTCTTATTTTTTTGAGGTTTCTCAAAAACTATTAATTTGGGCCAAGCCTAAATAAACTTTATTTTTGACAATATCAAAATTATTAAGAAAAGTTGATCAAAACTAAAAACTACGTTTACAACATATGCAATTACATCCAATTACATGGTAAAAATTTGTTTTTATTTTTTATCTATAATAACAATGTAGTTGTAGTTACGCGAAATTTAGGATGTACTGATAAACAAATGATTTCTTGGTAGCAAGAATTGTTTGACAGTGAACGTCAAATAAAATTTGTTAATATGTCGGTGATATTTAGTGTAGAAGAAAAAGTGAAATTGTGTTGATGACATTACATTTAACTTTATCTCCTCACTTGCAACAGATTTTTCACGTTCGTTTGTGAATTTATTATTAACATCTCCACATGATTTGAATTTTTCCATAATTGTTATTACTGATGTATGGTGTATATTTTTCTCAGGATGTCTGTTGTTAAATATTTTAGCTGCTTCACTATCGGCCGAGTGATGATCGCGTTGTTAAATTTAGCAATGGACTTAGCAATTGTTAAAAGTTAACAACGGTTTAGAATGTTTAACAAAACGTCATTGTCAGTGTTATTCAATGATTTTAGTAGGCAACCTGTCAAAATCTGACATTTTGTTAAACATTCTAAACCGTTGTTAACTTTTAACAATTGCTAAGTCCATTGCTAAATTTAACAAGGCGATCATCACTCGGCCGTATGAGTTTCATATTTATCACCAATAATTTTTACTATTTCTTCCACACTAAATATCATCGGCATGTTAACAATTTTTATTTGACGGTCACTGTCAAACAATTCTTACTACCAAAAAATCAGTGCATCCTAATTTTTCCATGTAATTGCCTATTTGAAGGTAGTTTTTAGTTTTGATCAACTTTTTCTTATTACAATTTTCGATATTGCCAAAAATAAAGGTAATTTACTCTTGAGCCAAATTCATATTTTTTAAAAAACCTTGTATACTACTAAAAAAATTTGATGTCTGATGGTTGCATTTTAGGTTTAAGACTATGCAGAACTTTTTGTAAAGAATAACTTTTTTTGCAAAATTAAAAAAAAGTTTTCCATATGATGCGAACTTAAGCAGACACACTGAATATTACTTACACTATGCAGTCTATCGGTTGTATAAAAAAATTAGTTCATTTTAGAACGTGATTTAAATGTAGTCAACACTGCCGATTTATGCAATATTTTATTTCGGAGCAAACTTTAAAGACATGGACTTACACAGATTTATATACCAAATGTAATAAAACCAGTAATATATCGCGTAGAGATAAACATTCTGAATCGATAGGATTTAAAATTGGGTAAAGGAGCAGCTGTAAAAATGGGTCAAAGTAAACGTGAAAGTATATCTTAAATTTTACTAAATCGTCATTTAAAATTAATAAAAAAGAACAATTTTGGTAAACTGCTTCTAACAACAAACTCTGTAAAATTTAGGATAGAGTTAAGAAGGAAGTTAAGTGCATTTTACAACAACTTTGGATTTCTTAATAAAAGTAAAAACGATTTTTAGTGGATTATTTTTGTTTATTGCGTCATCTTTAATTAATACTAAACAATACTCAGACAATGAGTTTTTGGATTAGTCGCAAATGCTTTTCAAAGTACCGGGTACCACAGGAGTCCACTTTAGAGCCCCTGTCGTTTCTTTTAAACATATCTGACATATTTTTCGTTCATAATAACTAATTAGAAGCCGAACATAATATTAATAAAGACTTATCCGTTCTAGGTAAACTTTCTAAAAGTTATAATCCTTATTTAAAAGATTTAATCCCATCCCTATTGGCTTTTCAAAATTAAATAGGTTTATGTTTTATAAGAGATTATCTAAGTAATTTAATAATCGTTAATTTTGTTAATTTTAGTGTCTGATTAGATAATGACCTTAGATTTTAAAAATTTAATTAAAATTAAAACCTATTTTAAGCCTTTAGGCCTTTAAAATGCTATTCAGTAACAGGGCTACTTTAAGTAGAAATATTGGAGAAGTTTAAGCCACCCTGATGCTCTCCTTTTGGTTTGACTGCAACTTATATTTAGACGCAAAATTCGTAACAGAACTGTAGAAGATGAAGAACATCTAACTCTACCTCATCATTAGATTGCCATGTTTCACCGTAGTTTTGTGTACAACGCTAAAAAAAGTTATGGTTTTCCACCTAAAACAATATCTACAGTAAAATGTCAACTCCTTTAAGATTAAATATAAAAAATAATTGATTTATTTGCAAAATATATAAATCAATGTGATCCAGAAAACCGTTAATGAATATACTATAATTTGTTTATGGATCTGTACGTTCTTAAACTAATTTAACTTCTTTGTCACGCCTAAAGTAACTACTCTCTACTAGTTCAGTAGAGTAGCTACTTTAGACTAAGCCAGTCAGTGACACTCTTTCTTCTTATTCCCTGGGAGCCGTCTTGATTTACTACAGGAGGCAGAGCAGCCTCTTGTGCTTTTTGTGCCTAATCTCTCATTATATAAGTCTTGTTCCTTCTACAAGTTTCTATAGTCCCGAGACTGGTTGGTTGATATATTCCTGGAGGCTCATTCTTCCCCCACTCGCACATTTTGCAACTTGGGTCCCCATTGTATGAGCCTATCTGGTGTAGGTGTCCTCTTAGGTTATCGTGCCCTGTTAGCAACCCTACTGTTATGCGAAATCTTTTTCTACTTTTTTTAAGCAGTTCTTTCTTGGTTCTTCTGCATGAACCTTTATGAAGCCTATTTCATGTCTTATTCTACTGAGGCTCCCCCACTATTTCTCGTGTTTGTTTCGGATCCATTCCCTGGTTTGCCCTCGTGCTGTGGTTTTAGTCACTCCAAAGGCAGGTTCTGATCCAAGGTATGGTGTGGATGACTCCTGTCTCGCTAGCTCATCCGCTTTTTCGTTGCCTTTTATTCCCGAATGTCCTGGTACCCACAGAAGAATTACCACGTTGCGTTCACCCAGGACTTCCAGTTCTTTTTGGCATTCCCATGTCAGCTTGGACGTTACGCCTGGCTGTCTGTTATTATGCAGATCCGCTTGTTTTTATAAGCCCTCCTGTAATTTTTTTTTGGGCAGTGCAGTAAAGCATAAAATTTCGTTTGCACAATGACACTCTTAAATGTAGATATGTTCATATTGTTGTGGCAGATTCATGTATTGAAAAGTCCTCGGAAATGTATTTGTTATGGGATCACACGGTCCTGGTACCAGGATATAGAGACTGAAAGATTTTTTGTTCAGAATTTATGACGTAATGTCATAAATGATATATTAATTTTTATGACTGGAATATTTATATTAAAAAAAACTAAAATAAAAGAATGTAAATTGATATTATTAAATAATACATGGTTCACCTTTGCTTGATGCTGAGGAAATTTCAGGAAAAAATCAATTTTATTAACTCGCCACGCTTCTTATATATAAAATGTTAAAAACTTGTTTTCGATTTTGCAAAAAGAAAGATTATAGGATATTTTTTGATAAGTTGACTTTATTTTCAAAAAGGCAGCATTTTCGTTTTTTATAAAAATGATTAAAAAAAAAAAAAACAATTTATCTAAAAGAAATATCGTCGTCTTAAAGATGCAATGTCAGATTTGTTGATTTTATTCTACAACTCCATATTGAATGTTTGTTTCATCCGCAGAAATCGCGAAGTTCAAACAATTAAAATTTGCGATGTAAAAAAATCTGCACTTTATTTTGCTGTTGACGTCTAAATCTCTGTTTATATAAAAAAGTCCATACAGACTATACAACATATTTTAGGAAAAATGTTCTCTCGCAAAACATCGTTTTATACAGAGGAAAAATGTTATTTATTTGCGAAATGTTGGACCAATTTTATGCGCTTTGAACTCCCAGGCGAGTTTTTACAACTTCAATAAAACGTTCTGATGGAAAGCCGCTCGTTAAACTTACTTTTAATGGACGGTTGTCCATGTGTTTTATTTCGTTAAAGGTTACAGGTTACGTAATCTATCGACAAGTTTATGTTTATATTACTGGAGGCTATAATTTGATTTTGAATAAAACAGAAATCCGGTAATGCACGGATTTAATTAAAAAAACTACATACCGGGTATCGGTAGAGAACAAAAAATGTAAAATTCCATATTTTTTTTCTTTCTGGGAATTCGTGTATTAAGAAGCTTTTAAATAATGTACAATTACGTTAATAATTTTTTTGTAGATTTTAATTATAAACATTCGGTATGTTCCCTAAATAAAATGTGGCAAGGCTGCCTGCACTGACATTGGTAAAATGGGCATAGCCAAATTGCGGCCCAAATAGGCAGGTATAAACTTTTTCTCAGTTTATTTATGGCAGAATTGCGGTCCAAAAGTTTTTGAAATAATTCTAAAAGTTTACTGTTCCTGCCTCTAGTGATTTATTACGTCTGAAATATAAGTGGCAAAAATAAAAAGCCACTTTAACTAACCAGAACTAACCATGACCGACCAGAACTGAGGGCTTTTGAATTTGTCTAAATTATCCCAACGTAGAAGTTATTAACAAAATTTTAATAATTTTTAATATGGTTTTTATTACGTCTGATATATAATTGGGAAAAATAAAAAGCCGCTTTAACTAAGTAGAACTAATAATGACCGATCAAAACTAAAGGCTTTTGAATTTGTCTGAATTATCCCTTCGTGGAAATTATTTTAATATTGTATTTATTACGGGCTGCAATAGTTCCATGCTGTTTGGGTCAAACCAGGTAATCATTTATCACCTTATTTTTGGGCCGCAATTAGGCTATTATTTTAACCGAATCGATGATTTGGGCCGCAATCGTCCTAGGCCGGGTAAAATAGACCTTTTGCAAATATTGTTTGGTGCACTTTAATGTCAAGACACCCTCGGTTCGTTAGTACTTAGATCTTCAGCCTTCATGAATAGGCCATTTGCCACCATTGAAAATAAGCTTTTGAAATGTGATCCTATCAGATAATAGTATAAAGAAGCATATTTCTTTATAATATAAAGTAAAATATGCATATTTGTTGCAAAACATAAGTACTTATTAAAATTCAAATTTTTTATGAAATTAATTCAGCGGCTGGAACGCTCTGTGATTGGTTACAACTTTGGTGACGTCACTTGCAAGTAAATAAATGTCACAAGCTTTGTGCTGTGTTTTCAGATGTTATTTTAAATTTTTAACTATCTAAATAACTGTTTCTTGACCATTTTATATAAAAAACATATTTCGAGTAACATAATTATCCGTTTTGTACCTAAAAATCGACATAAATTTAGTGCAAGCCGATAACAGAAACCTACCTGAGATAGACGTATTTATGATTATGCCTTTCTTAAAAAAAACGCTGACTACGGTGCTAACTCAAAAATGTAAAAACAGCTGTGTAGGTACCTCTTAAAAATTATTTATTTACGTGTTCATCATTCAGTATTTCCCAAAATCTTATTGTAGGTTATGTATATGAAGTGTAGAAATATAAAGAGTACCATCTCTTATGGGAGACGAATTAAAAAAGTGCCCATTTCGGATTTCGTGTAATTTATTACATCAGTTTCCATCTGCAATTCAATAATAATACCGTTAAGTATAAAAGAAGAGAAAGTACTAACTTGCTAGGTATTCAACTTCTAGGACAAACAAAATTATTCTAATCCAAAAGTTAGGTTATACCTAAAAGTGTTTATAAGTTATCTAAAGGCGATATTTTGTTGTATATAAATCTAGGGTTGCCATATTTTTTTTCAGAAAATAACGGACGGGCAGCCCAGGTCAACATTTGGCCAAAAAAAAAACCGCTTTTGACGTCATCTATTTTATTTTGGATGGTGGCGTCGCGACGTTTTCTTATGCTGACTAAAGGAGCGCGCCCTTTGCTTTTAATTCGCACGGTCAAATCGGTGGTCAGCTGCGGTGATCTAAAGCATCCGTGAGAGCGCATCTTTATACTCATAGATGACGCCACATAGAATATAATATTAAGATATTATCACAGCTTATACATACAGTAAAGCGCACCGTACTGCGAACATAGGAGGCTCCTGGATGATTTTGGATGTACCCAATTCTAAAATACCAATAATAATTTTGTGGTTTGCATTTCAATTTCTGTCTCGTTTCCTCACGTGGCTCATTTTTGGTTGGGACTGGTGGGGAGTACGGTGATAAATTCGGAAAAGTTATCTGCCCAGTTTAATTGTGTACTACGTTTTTATTTTTAGTAAGAATATGCAGTGTTTATAGGCAAGTAGCAGGAGCTAGCTAGCATCAACCATCTTCGATCGGATGTCTTATCAGCCATAAATTTAAAATTAGTTGCTTACGAGACCGCAACGTTTGCTGCGGTCTTAAAAACCAAACAGTTTTTCCTAATACCATAAAAGAATTTCTCAAATAAATAATGGAACCTAGAAGATATTAAAAAAAAATAAATTAATGTGCCTTCATAGAATAAAAAAAAATATATTTCAAGTTATCGAAGATGCTCAAATAAATCACCTTTCTGGGCCAAACAATAACCAGGATTGTCATAAAAACGCCTTCTGACATTTGCTAGAATGTTAAGGGTAATAATCCTAAAAGAATTCTCAATTTGTAATTTCAACTCTTGTATATTATTAGCCATATTCTCCTAGAAACCATACATTTGTGATTTTACGTGACCCCAGAGAAAAAAATCGTTGGGTGAGATTATGAAGAACAATGTCTATTATAAAATTTTCATTGTTATTTTTCATTACAATTTCACAAAATTGCATTCGTCTAAAATGATCATCAGGGAAAATTTCATGGGTTTTTCTTACTTTGTAGGATCGGTATTCATTTTTTTTAAACACTCTTTCCGCTGATCCTTTGCTCAAATTAACCTGTTGTACAATTGTATTAATGAAATTGTAGGATTTTCAATAACACTTGCCACTACTATAATTTCCTTCATTTCCCTTTCGTTGTTTTCTTCTGGTGCACTGTCATGTTTATGTTTTCTTAGAGTTAAACAACCAAATGTCAAAAAGTTTTTAATGACTCGGTGAATAGTAGAAATTGTAGGGTAAGTCTGGTTGGAGATAAATTAATAAATAATTCCCTAATTCCCCTATCAGGATTTCCACGGTGTTACCATTTAATGATTTTATTTTTTTCTTCCAGTTCGTGAAAACCCATTATTAATAATTATTATTTTATTTAAAAAAAAACTTTTTGGTCGCAGATAATCAACACCGTACAACTATAGCTGTCGAGCGTTCGATAGTAAAGAATTATTTCAGGAATAAATGTATTAAATTGATCGCTTGGCCGGCCGACGCGCGTCTTATAAATTATTGTTTGCCGAAAATTATTGATCGATAAGCAATCCGTGCGGTGTTTTTAGGTACATCCAAAATCGTCCAGGATCGTCCTATGTTCGCAGTGCTCTGCGCTTTACTGTATAAACTGTATAAGCTGTGATATTATCATACAGAAAGTCAGAAGTTAATTTATTATTATTTTTATTTATTTTCTGTATGGATAGTAGTCAATATAATATGGATAATAAAAAATAACGGACAAGGGACTGAAACGGACCGGACAAACGGACGGTTTCAAAATAACGGACTGTCCGTTACAAAAACGGACGTATGGCAACCCTAATAAATCGGTAGGTATTTAAAGCAGAATATTTGTATACTCACATTGAAGTGATCTTCACACATAAAAACATTTGAATGCGATACAAAGCTGTTCGGATCTCTTCGAGCTAATTGTAACCACTTTTTACGCCTTTTAGGATTTGTTGGGACATATATAAACAGTTTTTGTGGTGTTTTCAGAAGAGTATTGGTACACTGTGGCACTACACACCATTTATATACCATTTTAGCCAATAAATTGAGAAATTATTAACAAAATTCACTGTAGTTGCACTCGTTAACTTGTTTACTTGCATATGACGTAACGCGAAACATAGGTCGACGCCATTACAGAGACAGCGTTTTTAGCGCGAATTTTATAATTTAAACTTTAACGTTGAATTTTATTAAAAATACAGCAGATTTCCCAGAAATATAAAATGTATCGTGTTTTTTATGTGCCAAAGAATAATTTAAAACGATTTTTTAAAATCAGTCAAATAGCCTATTGTCCCAAGATAAAAAAAAATGAGGTATTTGAATACCCAGATGTTGTTTTGGCGTGAGCTGTTTATATTCAAATTAAAAATTATATTACTAACTAAAGTTTCATATTAAAAAGAATATTGAGCATAAGTGTTATTTAAGTTATTTTTAGCCAATAAAAAAATATGTGCATGGGTCTATTAGGGCAACACGAATTACTAGTTTCATGCATCCTTTTGCTGTCCACTTGAGAAACTCAGGAACCTGTTGTCCTTAAAGGCCTTTTCTTGTTCCCAAATCAAATCAATAAGTCCCGTTTTGATAAACTACTGTACAGGGTGTCCCAAATTCGATTCTCATCATTGAAATCTTGGAAACTTAAAGAGATACGAGGTCGATTAAATGGAGGCAAAATTGCTCAATTTGATGCTGATCAAAGACAAAACGTCGGTGAGTAAACCTAATAACACTGTCTTGTTAAACAGAAAAAGAAACAATGAGAATGTAAAATCTATTTTGTTTTACCTATCTAAATAGAGTCATAAAAAAATAAAAATGAAATCGCAAATATTCGAAAGTTTTCAAAATTTTTAAACTTTTAAGGTGGCATTTTGATCAGCATCAAATAGCGTAACTTTGCCCTCATTTATTCGACCTCGTATCCGAGATCCCAATAATGGGAATCAAATTTGGGACACCCTGTACTTTAGACGCCCTCGATACATTGCTGCTTGGGTTGTAAGCCTTCGTTGTCTATCCGAATATTAAAAAAAAAATGTTAAATTTAGTTTTCACGTATTTACTAACTCCTGAAATATTACATAATGCCTGTATCGAATCTTTAAAAAACTTGTGTTTAAATTTTTTCCAAATTACTTCACTTCACGATATTGCGAACGAATTGCGTCGGTTCATTTGCGAATACTTTTTTGTGAGTGCCTACGGGTTTATGTCGTTCATCAAAGTCATGCTCGAATTGTATCAGAACGATTGAAAATGAAACGGCAAACAGTCACGATCGATTTTTAGTTTCACAATATTTAATGACCTTTTTTTGTAGTGTGAACAACTGAAAAGGTTTTCGCTGTCAAGACAATTGAAACTTCAATTGTGCATTGTTTCCCATTTTTAAATGTACCTAAATATTTGCCCAACAATTTAATGTTTTCATAATAATTTTGAATAATCTCTTGTAATTATTGCTGTATGGTCATTTTGAATTGGTTAACGTTTTATTAATGGAGTCATTACCTTAATTTACGTCAACTAGAGACGCATTTACCTCTACACCGCATGACGAATTTACTTCGAAACTACACATTCCTAAAAAAGGAATCACGATTCCTTTCTTAGAAAAAAAAGAAATCGAACCCAGGGAATCGATTTCTATTTATCGGATCACGAATCCGGATCATTTTTAGTTTTTATTCTCACAAATGGTAACTAAAATACCAATGATTCTACGTAATCCAGATGATAAATCAAGCGTCAAAGCACGGAGCTCGAGCCACGAAATATAATTTTAGCCTCATTTTGAAGTACTGTAACTCTTAGCCAAATTAGTTTTTTGTAAATATTCTTTAAATTTGAATACGTTATTTCTGAGATCAACAAAAAACCACCCTTAAATGGAACATAATTTAAAACTGTATTCCAAAACTTGCGATGCTAGATATTCATAAGGTTTTTAAATGTGATTCTTGAGATAACCTCAAACCACTTTGTGATTCTTGAGATAACCTCAAGCCACTTATAAATGGTGCAATTTATTGCAATTTTACAGAAAGTGTTACAAGTACCCTTTAATAATTTCTTTGCTTGCGGAATATAAAAATATATTAAAATTAAAAAATCCAGTTTTGTAGGACTATTGTTTCTTTGGACCTGAAAAACAACATACTTTGGTTTAAAATCACATGTTAGGTGTGCTTTCTTATTTAAAGATTTTAATAGGGAAATGTTTATCTTTATTTTCGAAAATCAATGTGATGGTGATTAAGAATTCTAGGTAAAAATTTGGAAATTTAAAATTGCAGATTTTGACATTTAAAAACATATTTGCCATAGATTCAGGATAATGGTTTTTGGGGTGCTAGTTTAAAATTTGAAAATTTAAAATGGCTGATTTTGGCATTTATAAATCGGTTTGTCTCAAAGTAGAAATAATAAGGAATCGATTTCTTTTGGAATCGAATCCTTCCAAAAAAGAATCGATTTCGGATCATTTTAAAATTATATAACAAATCCGGATCACGAATCCTATTTTTAAAAAGTAATACATTCCAGCCTTCGTATCCTTAAAAAGAATTGATTTCTAAATTCGATTTCAAAAGAATCGATTTCTACCCAGCTCTGACCTTTATATTTTTAATAAATAATCTATACATTTTTTTTTATTTTTTTACGATATGTTTTATCTAAACTAACACTATTATAAGATAGAATAGAGATATCTTGATTATCGAAAAAACGAACAGATTTCGTATTAATAATGTAAATACTTGTGTGAACACTAGATTCGTTTGCTCTCAATCCAGTGTGACATGTACCGCATGTAGGCGTAATTTGTACTATATGTAAAGACGACTGATTGGTGTTTGCACGTTCATCCTCATGTGGCTTTAATAGTCTCTGTCTGACTGACATGATGATCAGAATGCTACCTATTTTAACTGTTAAAAAAGATCTGTTGGTTTATCCGCAGATAACAATCATCATCCTTTTTACCAGGAAAAAGGAACTTAGTCTTTTCGTGCTCTTCAGGATGGAAATTTTCTTCTCTAAATGAGTCAAATACTTACAAATCATTTTTGATCAAAAAATATCCTGGTGGCCACATCTAAGCAAAGTAACACATAAGGTAAATTTTGCCATGAAAAGATGGGGACTCTAAAACGACCCTATGCCTATGGTCAATGCAGACATATAAGTCAGTTGCCTGTGAAGCTACAAACCGTGGCAATGAGGCAGCGACAAAGTGTGCAAATGCTAGCCAGTTGTGGATCCTGGGGGCCATAAGATCTACCCCAGCCACAACCTCAGTCGTTTTGCTTAATCTTCTAGCAGCAAGAGCACATCTTTATACAACGAGAGGATAATGCAGTACAACATAGGCTAAAACAAGGGTCCTATCCTAGGATCACACAAGAGGATCAAGATCGAAAACCAATAAGATGTCCTCCGATAAAATGATCCTTTTACTTTAAGCAAGCACTTGTATCAGAGAGGCCCAAGCAGACCGAATCTCTTGTACCGATAACTTGAAAATCAACCAAGGGATTGAAACAGGTATATAAAAATAAAAACCGAAAATAAATATACCGGTAATTCTTGAACAACATGCTACTTTCTTTCAAGCAGAAATTACAATAATTTAACATTGGGCTTGGACCTCAGTGAAAGGGCAAGAACGAAAGAACATTATCATCTATTTGGATAATCAAGCGGCCACTAAAGCCATCAGCTCTAAACTGGTTCAGGACTATATATCTGCTCTCGACGAAATTGGACTACAATAAGTTTAGTGTGGCCTGGATCCCAGGCCATGAAAGCCATTTAAGAAATAAGAATATAGACCGATTAGCCATACAAGTCGTAAATCATTGCTAGACTTTGAGATTTCTCTTAGACTTTTTAAAACACTAATCAAAAACTGAATAAACCGAGAATCATGTAGCTGGAATTTATCTCAGATCTGCAGAACCACGGCTGCGAGCCGGTAAGGTTAGTAGTAGGTCAACTTACGGGGCATTGTAAGCTAAATAAGCACATGAAAACAATGCCGCTGACAGAGTACAATCTATGCAGCTTTTATCAGGAAGACAAAGAAACACCTGAGCAATAGGCTATTTGACTGATTTTAAAAAATCGTTTTAAATTATTCTTTGGTACCTAACAAACAATACATTTTAATATTTCTGGGAAATCTGCTGGATTTTCAATAAAACTCAATGTTAAAGTTTAAATTATAAAATTCGCGCAAAAAACGCTGACTCTGTAATGGCGTCAACATATGTTTCGCGTGACGTCATATGCAAGTAAACAAGTTAACAACGAGTGCAACTACAGTGAATTTTGTTAATAATTTCTCAGTTTATTGGCTAAATTGGTATATAAATGGTGTGTAGTGCCACAATGTACCAATACTTCTCTGAAAACACCACAAAAACTGTTTATATCTGTCCCAACAAATCCTAAAAGGCGTAAAAAGTGGTTACAATTAGCTCGAAGAAATCTAAACAGCTTTTTTATCGCATTCAAATGTTTTTATGTGTGAAGATTACTTTAATTTAAGTATACAAATATCCTGCTTTAAATACCTACCGATTTATATACAAGAAAATATCGCCTTTAGATAACTTATAAGTACTTTAAGGTATAGCCTAACTTTTGGATTATAATGATTTTGTTTGCTCTAGAAGTTAAATACCTAGCAAGCTAGTACTTTCTCTTTTTATACTTAACGGTATTATTATTGAATTGCAGATGGAAACTGATATAATAAATTACACGAAATACAAAATTGGCACTTTTTCAATTCGTCTCCCATAAGAGATGGTACTCCTTATATTTCTACACTCCATAAACATAACCTACAATAAGATTTTGAGGAATACTGAATGATGAACACGTAAATAATTAATTTTTTAGAGGTACCTACACTGCTGTTTTTACATTTTTGGGTTCTGCAACATAACAGTCAGCGTTATTTAAAAAAAAAAACGCACCATCATAAATGCGTCTATCTCAGGTAGGTTTCTGTCATCGGCTTGCACAAAATTTATGTCCATTTTGAGGTACGAAACGGATAATTATGTTACTTGAAATATGTTTTTTATATAAAATGGTCAAGAAACAGTTATTTAGATAGTTAAAGATTGAAAATAACACCTGAAAACAGCACAAAGCTTTTGACATTTATTTACTTGCAAGTGACGTCACCAAAGTTGTAACCAATCGTATATTTTGCAATAAATATGCATATTTTACTTTATATTATAGAGAAACATGCTTTTTTATACTATTATCTGATAGTATGACCACAATTTAAAGCTTATTTTCAATGGTGGCAAATTGTCTGTTATAGTGCCAATGTTGCGCTGTGCAGACATAAGTGTGTAAGGCTCGGGAAAGAAGAACCAAAGCCAGTAAGGTAAAAACAGCAAGAAGGAACTACCATAAATCTCATAAGGTTTCTGTGGAAGATTTCCAAGGTGTCCATTTCCATCTAAAAATATTCGTATCTAATTCAACCAGTAATACAATTTTCAATCTCTTATATCTCGCGTAACAATACTTTTAACAGTTCGTGAATAAATTATTAATTACTAATCACTTCAATAATTTGTAGTTTGTATCTGATGAAAGATTATTTTAGATTTTATATCAGACGAGTCAGAACTCCTGCACCAACATAATAGATACAAAAAAATAGTTAAATTAGGAACAAAATAACTATTTACTTTTTCAAAACTAGAAACTAATCTCTTAAGTTAGGTTAACCATTAATTTAAAAATGTATTTTAACTTCTCCTGTAATAACCATCATAAAACAACTTACCTGAAATTTGCCAACCCTGATGTTCATAAATTGGGTTTGACCTTTCCTGTATTTTCTTTTATTTTTTAGTGCTGATTTAAAGTCAGACCCCCATCTTAATACAAATGGATGGATAAGTCGTTTTCTTTCCTATTGATATTCTCCTTGTGTCGTATGATACAGTATTTGTTTGGCGATTGGCATTGTCAGAATAAAGATTGTGACCAGGGGTCAATATTTTTTCGGTCCTATGGAATATTGATAGCATTCATGTATTCCTTAAACCTATTATACTTAGAAAAAAATTGCGCGGAAAGAAAGTTTGGTTAAAACATATTATTGAACATTAGTTATTGAGATCTCGGTTGTAGGTAAGATGCAATTCTGTACAAAGAGGTTCCATTAAGGGCTTGTGCTTTTGGTAGCGCCAAGGCTGTAAAAATAGCATAAATTTATACAAAAGTTTTTTTATATCTTGTTCTAATTTCGTTTTTTTTTTCAGTTAGATAAAAGACTTTTATTATCTACTACCTTAAGGTCATAACACAGTTTTTTTTTCCTTAAATCTTAAATTCTTGTATTGCTTAGTCGTTAAGAATTGCTGGTACTTAAAAAGTAATAAACAACCTTTAATTAAAAAAAGGACGTCAGTAAACCAGTTAGAAAGTCATCTAGAAGGTCGAAGGTCGATTAAACAAAGATTTTTGTCATACACTTAAAATTCCATTATCCCAAAATGGTTTATTATTTGCATAGACATTTACGCGTGAAGAGTAGTAGAGATATTAAAACGAGAAATATTTAAAATTTAATTTTAAATATTTCTCGTTTTAATAATAAAAGTGGCTGTGCGTTAATTACATTGTATACACGCACAATCTCTTTCAATTACAAAGACTTCGTGGTGACAAATCGATAAAAATAATTTCTGTCGGACCAAGACCTTCTCCGTCGAGGTGCACCACGTCAGAATCGCCTGGTGCGCGAACGGTGTTGCCAGAATTGGCAGTTTTTTATCAGTTTTGAGTGATAAACGTTGAAATATTTCAGATTTTTACTTTAATTTTAAATATATCTGTAAAATACAAAAATTATATATTTGTTCTAATTCTGTAGGTTATTTCCAACGAAATAAGGAGCGAGAGTGAAAAAGGTTTGCAATCTATGTGCCTGTTGGTATCTCTTTGTTAAGCTCGCGCAATCCTAAAAATATAACACAACAGTTTTAACTTGGTCAATATAGGTCACAGATTAAGATGAGACATCACAAAAATGACGTCATATAAAGATGGTCAACATTTGTGTTTTTGATATAGAAATGTATATTATTAATGTGTACCTGAACGGCAAATAGTATTTATTGTTACCTTTTTTATTTTCTGATTTAAATCGCAGATTTTTCGTATGAGTTACACTAATTCTGTTGTTAGAAAAATGAATACGAAATCCTTTTTTTGAAACCTATTAAAAAAATAAGACGTTTTCTAATAATAATATATAGGGTGTCCCATTGGGAAATTTTTTATTTTAAGTCGTATCTCTTCCGTATTAAGTCGAATCATTTTTCAAAATTAACGCGAAAAAATAACAGGTAGGCTATTTTACATTTTTTTAAATACCAGAATAGTAATAAATATGGTCCTGGTCAGTTCTCGTTTGGATGATCCAGTACATACGGACACGAAATGGACGTGGGTTTGAAGAATTGAAAGGCCCATGCAGAAGTGTTCTGCGACGCCTATCAGGTTAGTAATGTGATGGGTGACTGCCAGTAAACACCTTGTACCGTTAGATGTTGTTTTGGAAACGTCCGTGATGCAGTCCCACGTTGTCTAAAAGATGCGTGAAATGCAATATATCTGCATGTTTTGCTACTTTGACAACGTTGACGGAACTGAAGGTTTAAAATGGGTTAAACAACCCGATACCTACGGTACCTTGCACTTAGGATTCATACGAGCTTTCGTACACTATCATAAAAATTTTAAAAGAAGATTCTTAGACATTGTGCGAGTTCGCAACGGTGAATGTGTACGTAATCTCTATATGGGTGGGGAATTAACAGACAGACCTGTCTCCTTGCGGATATCCGTAATATTGATTTCTCAAAAAATATTTTTAAAAACATTATTAGCCAATAAAAGGAGTCGTTCCCTAAGAGTATAACCTATCCTTAGGAGGCTTTAACTGAACTTAATACGGTCAACAAAGCTCGTGAACTGCTTTTTAACAAAGCCATGTAACAAGTTATTTTAAATGGTCCGGTAAACAAGATAACTTTGTCAAATCCAGGTCATTATGATTCCATGGTTTATTACCCAAATCTGCTTAGGCCTTAGATAAAAAAAAAAGAAGTTTAGAGGTTATTTCCAGTTCAGTAGAAAACATAGGCTACGATATGAGTTTTGATTCCGAGCATTGAAGATGATCTTCTGCCAACTTTTTATAATTTTGGATAATAAAGATGTTATTTTTTTCACACGTTTTTGCGTCCGCTTGTGTCATTTCTCTCAGAATCTCTAAAAGGAAGGGTTATTAACAGAACTTAATTTAGCCTACTGTTATGCATAAAATATATTATAAGATAACTAGTTCGTTTCTGTTGGACCGTTTGGAGGGACCTTAGCAAACCGCTTAATTTCACCTGACATGTTTAGTCTAGTCACAGTTTAATCCGTCAGTTGGTCAATCATTTCAACGACATCAAGGGTGATTCCCAATTGCCAAAAAGAAATTGAAACAAAGTTAATATCAATAGAGTTTTAAAAAATTGGTTTCTTTATTATTATGATAGAATAACAAAATATTATAAACACATTTCACGAATGTATTTGTTTGACGTTATCAAACGTCACCAATTGACATACCAACCATATAGTAACCAGATAAGAAAGATAGTAGTGATAAATCGTTTGCTGGGTTATTACTAGTGTTGTAAATAAAATTATTTCCAGTTGAAATATTTTCATGGAAATGGAAATATTGGAAATGTCGCGGATTTACCGATCTCGCAGATTTACCGATTATTGCTTGTTGGCTATTGCTTGCTTTAGAAGAAGATTAATTGCATTCCCATGAAGGCGGCATTGATGCTGAATACAATATTTAAGGTGTGGATAATATCGATAAAGATATGCCTCTTGATCCAATAGCACATCGTGTCTCGTGGTCTTGTATAATTACTTTTTTAGAAATTTCACAGTTTTTTTTTTGTATTTTTAATACTTTTATTTATATTATTGGATTTTGCGTTTTAACTTTTTAGATGACAATTCCACTCATGTATAAATAACACCATTTAGAATGTCAAAAATCGAAATTTGCTATCGGATAAAAAGAAAAAAGTTACTGGTAAAAAAAATCGGAAAGTTTACGGTTCTATCAATCGCATCGTTCATTGTCACCTCAGTAGCTACTGTATTTTATATTGTTGATTAGTTATTGTTTTGCTTTTAAATTTGTTTCATTCGCGCAGTTGTCTTACCAAATACCATTTGTACTTAGATTTTCAGCCAGATATTTTTTGCCTGGTTTTGAATACTACCCATGATAAACTTTCATTAATTCAAAATTTCATTTTTTGAGTTTTGTAGTTTGTATTTCTATATTTTTAGTATTTCCATATATTTCCCAAGTTTCCATATATATTTCCGGAAATTGTCCTTCACTAGTTATTACCTAATTGTAATAATTAATGTTCGAAAAATTATCTGTGATCCATGGCCAGACGATAATGTAATTTCCTGAATGTGCAGGCAAATAGCACCTATAGACAGTTTGAGCTGCATAAAAAATTAAAAAAAAAAAAAAAAATTTCAGCTTTACAACTTGTATACCTTTTTTTCTCATTCTGCTCTTGGAGGTATTCGGTAATTTTTATTTTTTCTCTGGCAACACTGCTTCGTTTCATTCGATTTCACGATTCCACGATACTCTCTACCGTAGTCGGCGCGGTGAAACGGACACGGCGGGTGCTTGTCATGCCTCGAGCTTTCGTAACAGCCGTGACCACGAAGTCGTCGTCGAAACGCCGCGATATCCTGCTGATTTCTTTTGCTGTGCTCAAGGAAGAAGCAAATTACTGTTAATGTTACTTTTACCTAGTTTATCGTTTTCAGTTTGTTGAATTTTCGTTTGTGGTTAATGTTTTGTGATATGTTTATAACTGAAGCTAGTTCGTTCGTCGTAATCGGTCGTTTCTAGGTTAGATTAATTTTGTTCTTGTGCAATATGTAACGACGACACCTGGTGCATGTTCGTGTACTGTTTCTCGTTGGCTAAAGCCGGATGCAGTAAAATAGGATTGTCATCAAAAAACAAGAAAGGTATAAAAATGATATATATGTAGTCAATATGTTATACAAATAATTAACAAACATTGGAGGGTCATACTACTCAAGGTCATGATTAATCTTCATATGTCAGTGAATATATTGTTTTGGCAAGCATTTTTCTTTAAAAGGTAAATTTGTTTACGTCAGTGTCAAAATTGTTATACCTAATAATAATGACAAACAAAGAAAAACTGTTGCTATGTTATATGAATAAGCATTGTTTAAAATATGACATCTTTAAAAAACCTACATATACAAAATATTTTATTTACTCATGTCGTCGGTTTGATCCAATGCAACATTTTTCAAGTTATTGGGATCGGCGAATTGGATGCAAAATCGTATTTTTGTCGATAAAAATAAGAGTGGATTGAAGTGACAAGTGGTTTTTATCAGTTATTTTGTAAAACCTGTTCCCATACCGTGTATATAAGGGTGTCAAAGTACATATTGTTTCAACTCCATTTGTTGTTTAATAGTTTAAAATCTACAAAATCACGAATAAATAAATTCGACATATAGGTATGTCAAATCTCCATTTCCAATTTATTATTACACCTTATAGGATTTTTCTCTTTGCAGTTTTAGATGTTGCAAAATAAAATTTCTGTATCCGATAGAAATATATGTTTGGAAAAATTTCACCCTTTAAGGATTATAGAGTTTAATAAAAGATTTTCTGCTAAATTTATTGCTGCAATTTGTTTTGACAATAAAAATTGCATGCAAGAAGAACTGCACAACATTGCAGGACCCCGCAAGGCACTGCGAGGTCTTGCAATGTTGTGCAGTACTGCAAAGCATTGCGACATGCTGCAACGCATTGCGAGACACTGCAATGCATTGCAACATGTTGCGAGGCACTGCAGCATTGAAGCATTAGCGATGGGCATATTCGGATGATTTTAATATTCGTATTCCGGAAGATCTTCATATTCGGTATATCATTCGACATATGATACATTGACCGATCAACTCCAGTCGATATTCGATATATTGCGCCGACCGTCGACTTACCCCGAAGTCGAAGCCCTTGCTTTCGAAATAACAAATTATTCCGGATAAACGAGTTGTCGGAAGACGAAAAATGAATTATTTTGTTTTGGCTTTTAATTTCAGTCGACTATTTTGGCTTTTGGGTTGATGTTGTGTACGCATACGTATTCTTGTACGTTTTAAATTTGTTTTGCTGTTATTGGTGGTTTTGTTTTTGTTTTAATTCGTAATTATTGGTGTGGTGTATAGAAAAAAGTCGACATTTTGTGGAAATTTTCTGTTCTTGATATGAATGAACCGCGAATCGAATGAACTATCATCCGATAAGTAACGGTAATATACCCCAGCCGATTGAAATACGAATATTCGAATATCTGAAAGGAATATTCGAATCATTCGAAACATTTCTATATTCGAATATCGTTCGAAAGATCATTCGGAAGTTTCCATCACTATTAGACATTCGATGCACTGCGAGAACCTGCATGGTATTGCGAGACGTTGCAAAGTACTGCAAGAACCTGCGAGACACTCTACAGTGCCTCAAATAAAATGTGTACACGTATTGCAGACAGTGGGAGACCTATCGCATATGTCATATATAACCTGTCAGAATCAAGTATATACACTACCCAGTCAATTTGTACACAAAAGTGGGTTATCGGGTTATATTAAAATATCAATATGTCTTTTTCTTGAGTTTGTACCCCCAAGAAAGACCGTTAACGTACGCTCATGACAGTCAGAAGTATATAATTTTTATTCTGGTACGAGCCTTTACGGTAGAAGAGGGCTGTCAATGCTTTTTATGCAGTCTTTTTGGGGGGAAGGGGGGAGGGAGTCATTAGAAAAAAAAAAATTTAGAAAAAAATAAGTTTATAAATGTTTTCATAATTCTTCGATAACCTAAGCATTTGTTGTTAGTTTTACTTAAAAGAATTTAAAATAAGGGAGACATCTTATGGGTTAAAAAAATATAAAAATGTAAATTATCATTTACTGAATAATATATAGGGCCAGTAAAGCAATTTCATATTCACTTTTTAAAAGGTATAGTTGTTTTTGCTTTAAGCGCTACTTTGCTTAACAAACAGTTAACCATATGTGGGTAACTAGATCAGGTTAATAATAAACTTGTTTTGTACGATTGTTTAGGTATATTATTCAACAAAACGCCACGCACGTTTTTTCTACAACTAAATTTTGCGTTAGTTTCTTTTATTTAATGTTTCTTCTATAAGAGTCCCAGTCACCAACCAAATCGTTTTTGGACCTGAATTTGTTTAGTGTTTTTAAAAACAAACTTGATTAACAAATAAAAAAATTAATGAGTAAGAAAGAGGTCGAGATGTAACGTTTTTAACACGCTTATATGAGCTTTATCTGTATGTATATAACTAGGTAATGGAATCTTTTAACTTAATTTACACCAATTTCAAGAAGTCTGATTAACTTGATAATTTGCACAGGGCTCAAGAGCTGAAGACAATGCAATAATCTCATAACTATTCTGACCAAGATCTCAACAGGATAAAAATATATACATTTTTGTCAAAATGACAATCCTTGTACATTCGCCATAAGGTTTGTTCCAACAAGAAATCCGGTATCGTTTCGAAATCGTTTTTGAACTGTTTTTGGTGCGCTTACTCGCATGCGCGGCCTTAAAATAGTTTCGTGACGGTACGAAAAGTACAAACGTTGGATCGCTTTGCGGATCGTTTTTGGGACTGTCAAATCAAAAGTTTTGAATTTTTTGTTTTAAAATATAACCCTACTTTTCTACTTATTATTTTTGTGACCAAAGTTAGCAAATATCACTCATAATATCGTCACTCATCTTTAAAGATAATTAAATTTAATGATGTGCTAGGAGGTGTAAAAATTAATGTTTTTGAATAATTAAACAAGCTAGGAAATAGAAAATGCTAAAGCACGTTGCACGCTATTCGCTAAATAAAGTTAGATTATGCAGAAAAATTAAATTAAGTTAAAATAATTTAAAAGGTCACACAAAAAGATAAAAATTATGTGATCAAATGTTTTTAATTATACACATAAATTAATAATTAAGTAAGTTAAAAAGATAAACAACTTTTTTAACTTTCTTAATTATTTAATTTTTTAACATATCATAAAATGAAATAAACGTTTCCTTTTTAAAATAATTAGACTCCACACAATAACATCATAAAATAGCTTACAGAAACTCGTCTTTCCCATGCGTTATAAAAAATGTACAAAATTATATATTTTTAGACAAATATTTATTTAAGAAGTTAACAAATTACCAGACAGCTGCCAGAGTGCACCAATAAAATAGAAATCACGAAAACCCTATTAACTTTTCTGCATAATCCTACCTTAACAGTAAACATATGAAGATGAAATATGAAACAATAAACATGAAACTGTTAAAAATCAAAAATCCAGTGCCAAGATGTTCAATGCGCAAGTCAACCCAAGTTTCAATTTAGGCCATGTATCAGAATTACCGTTCTGAAACCGTAACTAAACGATCCCAAGTTTTGTTGGTACACAAACAGGATCGTCCGATAACCGTCACATCTCTCTTGAAACGCACTTTAATCACTGCGCATGAGCGTGATCGTTCGGTGACGGTTTTTCGACGTGCTGGAACAAACCTATAATCGACACTCTTGATCAAGATTAATTTTGATGTTGTAGACTTAAAAGTAGAAAATAATTTTTAAAAATTCAATTATAGAAAAAAAGCGTGTGGTGCTAATATTAAATGTTGTAAATTGCACCCCACGCTTTTTTTACAATTAAATTAATAAAAATTATTTCCTACTTTTAAGTCTGGTTTGCTAAAAAATCGTGTTTTTTTGTTCTTTTAAAGTATAATTTATTTTTAAAATGACTTTTATTAACGTCTTTAGTGTAGATGTCCATTGTTTTTAGTACATAGGTTGATTTTAAAATTGCAATAAAAAATCCAGGTTCGAATAAAAACAACAATGGTGCCCTGATACAAATGTACAGGGTCATCCAACTAGGACTGAACAGGGCCACATTTGTGGCTTTTCTAGAATTAAAAAAAAGTTAAATAGCCATCTTTTGTACATATTATATACTGGTTTTAAAGAACAATAAAAAATACTTTAATTAATATACAGGGTGGCGCGTTTTTTTTTTTAATTCTAGTAGAACATTAAACATGACTCTCCCTGTAGAAGTCATTATCTGTATGGGTTTTTAGAGCTAAATTACAGTAACGTAATGAATGTTACAAACCCATTACGCATTCATTGAACTACTCACTTGCCACTACACGTATGTAACTTTTCTGTTCGTGCGTCATTTTTTTTCTTGTGAAAGTTGACAAAGGCCTGATTTCTAAGTACTAACCTTCGAGCATATACCTGTTAGAGGCAGCCTTGCCGCTTGGCTGTGCGGGATATATCCCCCCCCGTCGGCCAATCACTACGCGGAGCGAGAGCGAAAGGTTATACGCTAGTTCGCATGGCCAAGCGGCAAGCTGTCTCTAGTAGGTATATGCTCAAAGGTACTAACGTAAACGGTTGCTCTAATATTACGGGACTTAAATATTTGGAGATTAGGAGGGGTAGAAGATGTGCTTTTTACAACAGTTTATTTTAGAATTTCTTAAAAAATTTTATCTATAAGAAAAAACTTAGTACCATAAAGGTTACGTTACTTTTAATTCTCTTTATCAATCGTTAGTATTTTTTAAGTATTTAAAGTCCTGGAAGAACATAGTACTTTTTTACATTTTTTTTAAATGTACTTTTATTTTCTTCTTATTTTCAACACTTCCTCGTACATACCAATACATACGTATGCTTTTAGTGTACTGGTCTAATTGAAATCAACTGCTCTTTTAAACTGTAATAGATAAATACTTTAGCTGCTGCAAAGTAAAAGTTAGTGAACCAACAAACCTTGAAACAAAAACCTATTAGGTAAAGTACCTTCGTATAATGAATGATATTATCTTGTCAAAATATGGGAATTTAACACAACCATGGTCGCTCCAAATAAAAGTTCGATAAAGGTCATTAGGAGTATCAATGTTATTTGTAAGGCAAGTTAGTCCAGTCTACAAATTTAATTTTTATGTTGCTTAAGTGTTGCAGTTCATGTATTATAGATCTTAACTTAAAAAAACTAGGAATAATCTATTGCAATAGGTTTCTATCATAATCCTGTTAGTAAATTTAACTTTGTGGAGTGGGTTATTTTTTTCACAGACGTTTTAAAGTTTATACAGGGTGTCCCAAAAGTAATGAAACACAGAGCAACAGCAGATTCCTTAGGTCAAAATAATGCAATTTACGTAAACTTGCCTTATCCCAAAGTTGATAATAAATAACTAAGATACAAGGTGCCAAATTTTTAATTTTGTTCTCGTTTTTTTTGTTATAGTTTTTTAACTAAATAAAATGGCTTTATATTTCATGTATTAACAGCAAAATTAGGGATCTGGGGGTTGTTTAAGGTGAAAAAATCAAATTCGTCCATGCATTTTATGTTGCTAGTAAAGGGCGCCAGCTACGGCCTACCCCACTTGTTTTAAATGGCATAACTTTTTTTAAGCTTGGTATATTGACCGGTTTATTAAAAAATAAGTTGTATAATTTCCCTTGCATTAATGTATACCTCATTTAAGTCTCTAGGAGCAGCTGTTTTCGAGATAAACGCACTTCAAAGGACTCCGCAATTTGCTTATCGAAAATGGGTTTCGGCCAATTGTTTTAAAACTTTGCGAAGTAATAGTTTTCGACACCCTGATCAAAAGTATTTATGGGAGAAGTTTTCGGGTTTTGTGTCCGTGGAGACTTTTGATCAGCGTGTTAAGAACTATTACTTTGCAAAGTTTGAAAACAATTGAACGAAACCTATTTTCCATATAAAAATTGCGGACCCTTTAAAGTGCCTTTATCTCAAAAACAGTTGCTTTTAGAGACTTAAATGAGGTATACATTTTTGATGCAGAGAGAATTCCAGTCACTTATTTTTTAATAAACAGAATATACTAAGCTTAAAAAAAGTTATGCCATCTAAAACAAGTGGGGTAGGTCGTAGCTGTCGCCCTCTACTGGTAACCTCAAAAGCATGGACGAATTTAAATTTCTCGCCTCAAAGAACCCCCAGAAACCCAATTTTGTACCGCTATGTCATTTAATTAAGAAACTATTTCGAAAAAACGAAAACAAAAGTTTTACACACTGTATCTTAGTTATTATCAACTTTGGGATAAGGCCACTTTATGTAAATTTTATAATTTCGACCTAAGGAATCTGCTGATGCTCAGTGTCCCTTTACTTTTGGGACACCCTGTAGACCTGGTGTTCTATTCATAGGTTGTTCTTTTCACCTTTGGCATCACAGTTTAATTTATTACGATATAAGGACAAAAGATATAGTTATAAAAGAGGGGTTAGCTATAGGGTACACATGCTACAACTTACGCCAAGTACGGCCATTTAATGGTGACGAATCCAATTTAAAATTTAAAAAAAATTAACGCCCGAGCAACATACCACCTGCAATAAGCGGTGTCACAGACGAGTCTGTGTTGTCATACGTATCCCCATGATTCTTTGTACAGTAAAATTGAACTTTTGGCATTTAAAAATTAGAATTCGGTTTCAAAAAGGGTTAATTATAGAAACATAAAATTAAATAAAGGTTTTAAAAAATATATTAACATGCGAATTCACTGTTTTTTTTTATAAAAGTGTATTTAAAAAAGGTACCTACTAGTAATTTGGAGCTTGTTAGAAAAGAATTTTAAAAATGTTGGGCCCAATACGATCCCTGAATTCACATTACACGCTTTGGTACAGCGGGGGGGGAGGGGTTCAACTGTTGGGGTCAAGGGATATTGGATTGTCATCGTTTATGTGGCTGAGTTACGAAATTCACGATCAAATGGTTTTACAACGCGTAAACAGAGGAAAGTCTGTGTTATGAAGGTTGAGGGGTTGGGGGAGGAGACATTTCAGGCCCAAGTCTAGGGCCTGTGAGGGTGGCTATAAATTCGACTACATATTAAATATTTCGTCAAGGCAATTGACCAATAATCAGTGAAATGCATCCTCCTGACCTTTGGGGGTGTTAGGAAGTTATCGTGTTTCGTGCCTGTTTAGAATTTTGATCAGCGTGTTGAGAACTATTAATTTTCAGAAGAAATGACCGAAACCCATTTCCCATAAGTATTGTACTTTAGTAACTTTTTCCAAAAATATTTTTACGGCTCAATTTGCTATGCAATGAACGTTTATGAATTTAATATTTAAAAAGTCACAGTGCAAACTGTTTATGTATAAACAAACGGGGTATCATGGTTAAAATAAATTATTATATAATATTTTCCGCCGTTATGCTATTTTGAAGAGACTAAATTTTGCAACATAACTGGCAACATATACATATACATTCACGCTTCAAACCACGCTCGTGTGATTTCAATTTTCAGTTTCAGTGTAAATAAAAGCACAGGACATCCACGTGTGCAAAGTAGTAGTTGCCTATCCCACACAATAAAGAGATAGGACTAGAATAACCTCTGGAAAAGAAAAGCAAAAGTTATAACATAACATTTTTTACCAAATCCCTGTTTGAGCCACGGTAAGGTATACATTTCATAATACCCAATTATTTTAAAAACAAAATAATTAATATTTTGGTGATGTTTCACAAAAATCCGTCTAACTCGATAACAATTCAAATAAATGGGAGTCCCATTACTTGGGTATTTAGCACGGGTATTTAGGTACCTAAAAACGACGATCACTCATTTTTAATAACTTAATATGACAGACAGTCGTGCCCACACACCGGTCGTTCATTTCATTTATCTCCACTGCAAAATAATACATACATTTTAATCCCTTTAACCGCATTACATTGCTAGTTTACGAAGTACGTACATACAAAACCTTGAACTTTCGAAAAAGATAAATTACATGTCATTGACTGAAGGTGAGTCCCAGGTTTTCTCAATATTTTTTTTCTTCGAAATTTAATCCGTTTTGTTACTTTCGGGAATATTAATCAGCTATGCTCGTTTTTTACTATTTATTACTCCCGGAAGGGAAAAAAAAGCTTTTTATTTCCCCAAAAACCCAAAATTGTTTAAGGCAAAATTTATATTTTTTCTCTTTTTTTACTCTTTACCATTATGCAAAAAAAAGTAGTAAAAAAACCAAGGTTTGACAAAATATTGATTTTATGTTTATGTCATTTAAAAGGTTAAACGGCTTTTTTAAAAAATTTTGTAATTGGAATCCCGGTTAAAAAAAAATGTTTTTAACAAAAAAAAAAGCGAAAAAATATTAGGAATAAAATTGGCATGATTAACATTGTGGGTTATCTGTCATGTAAAAAAGCCTTTCCAATTTGGGGGTACCCGAAAACAGTTTTTTACGATATTTTTTAAAACAAATGCAACATAAATCGGGGTTATTAAAAAATTTTAAAAAAAACCCCAAATTTTTTGATTTAATTTGGCTATTTTTCCCTTTAAATTTTTCAAATGGGCCCTATTAAAAAACGGCATATTTGGGGTTTGGTGTTTGCCCGGTCTTGTTAGCCCGGAAAAGCGGTGAAAAAAATTTTGAGTAGGTTGTTGAGGCAGTTTGAAAATGTGTGTAATTATTCTGGAAAAGGGCCCCCAAACATAAAAGTCAAGGTCTGGCTGAAGGGTGGGGGCCTCCCCACAAACCCTTGATTTTTTTTAAATCAAAAGGGGTTTTTAGGCCACCGCTTCCCCTTTAACCCAAAACCTTTTTTATGAAAAAAAATTCTTTAAAATAATTACACAATTTTTAAAAGGCCTTTGAACCTCCAAAATTTTTTTAAATCCCCTATGTTCTGTTAAGGCGGTTTTTCCAAAGGGAAAGTTTAAAGGGAAAAATATTCCGATAGTAAAAAAATTTTTGCAATATTATATGTTAAACAAAAAATTATTTAAAATATAAATTTTAAAATTTTTTTTTGGAGGTCCCGTAACTTTTTTGCCTTATCCTAAAGGGAAAAACCCCCAAATTACGATTATCACTTTAAATGGTTTGTAGAAAATATTAAGTAAATTAACTATATACCTGTGAAAGTATAATTATCAAGCTGTTCGCTTACGCTGTTTCAATTAAAAATATGGTGGGAGTCTAGCACAAACGATGAAAACTAATTAGAACAACTATCATGTACACGCTAACTGGTGCTTCGCTCGAGGCTTCACCTTTATAAAAAAAAAGGGAAAAACTTGCTAAATCGTATTAAAAAATGGTTATTCTTTTTTGTAATAAAAAAATTCCCGGGGCTTTGCGCGTAGAATATTTAAAATCCAAAATCCAAAAATTTAAAAAAAATCCCTCAGTTGTTAATTGGATGAAAAATGTTTTATAGACTGATTTTAATCTTATGAATTTATGAATCCCATCGCCATAAAAGGGCTGTTTGTTATTTAAAAATAGTGTAAATTTTTCTAAATAATTATGTAAGCGCTTTTAAGCGCGGGATTTTTTTAATTTAAACAGACCTTAAAATTTTAAAGTATGTCAAGATTCAGTGGCAGATATTGAGAACAGCTTTTGCTAAGTAAAAAACCTTTTATATATTTATATATATATATATATATATATATATATATATATATATATATATATATATATATATATATATATATATAGTTTCTCTTGAATATTTTGGTTTAGCTGCTGAAGTAATATTAAAATGTATAATTTTTTCTTAATCAAGATAGTCTATAAAAATGATGCCTTTGGCATCCAAAAAATTGTTAAAATAATCTTTACTGTCAATGAAATTACCTTTGCATTCTTCGGAATCGGTTCACCGGCTGTCTACTGTCTTAATTGTTTTTTTTCTTCGGCGTAAAGTGGTGGATCTAAGTTTCATCGACAGTAACAAATCGGCAAAGAAATTCATTTAGGGACAGCTTAAACAGTGCCGAACACTCCGTTGAGATGGTCATGCGAATGAGTTTTTGCTATGAAGTAAGCAATCGCGGCACCCATCGAGCGGATAGTTTTCTCATCTCTAAAACTTTAGTTAAAATATGGTGAGTTAGCTCCTTCGATAGGCCCACAGCCTCAGCTATCTCATCCAACTTCAGCCGGGATTATTCAAAACGATTTTATGAACTTTTCGCACAATTTCTAGAGAACTTGCCGTTTTTGGCCTGCAGGAACACGGGGCATTTCCATTGCTCGTGCGACCACGTTTAAAGTCTGCAACCCAGGTTTTAACGGTGAAAAATGAAGGCGCTGACTCATCTAAAGTAGCATCCAACTCTGCTTTTATTTCTGTAGGAGGTAAACCTTTCATATGAAAATATTTTGTAACTGCACATATATCAATTTTTTCCATGCTTGCGCAATGTAAAGCTTTATAACTTTAAACAACTATAAAATATAAACCACTTGATGCGCTCTCTCCAAACTTTGAAGATAAACAAGCAAAGCATGAGGCTATTTGAATATCAGATCATATGTCGGCAACTCATGCCCCCTATGGGTTATGCCGAAAACTTAACATCCCATCCTCGTACTTGTCTAACGAGGGGACGGTCCGAGAGGTGCAACAAGTTATGGACTCCCACTTCGCGTACTTATAGTGTGGGTAGGTACCAACCAAACCTCAAAGTTATAGGTACCAACTCGGCTTCGTTTTCAAAAAATCGGTAGTAAAAAAACCATACGGTTCTGGTTCGTGTCTCGTTTTTTTCTTTTTTTTTTTTTTGTTTAAATTTTTGTTAAAGTTTATAACTTATTATTAAAAACTTGCAGAAATTAAAAAATAAATTTTACGCGTCTTTATTAATTAAAATTTACGAATTGAATGTGGTGAGAGAGGCCGCCACTTCGGAAGCGTGAGTTATCATTAAAAATAACCTTATTAGTCCAGCAAATGAAGGGACAAAAGTGTAAATAAATCTGTACAGTTTTCCTTTGTGGCGCAATTTTTAAGTCTTCGGGGATGCTTTTGAGCAAAAAAAAAGTTTATCAAAATTCACTGGTGGGAAAGGGCTGAAAATGGCCCCTCAAGGCCCGAAAAATGAGTTTCCCGCTAATATCTGCCAAAATATGCAAAATATAAGAGTTTTGGTTTAGACAAAAAATGAAGATCGTCTTGTAATCTACAAAAATGATCTCTAATTTTTTCAAAAAATTGATAGTTTTTGAGATAACGGGACCCAAAAGTCGGCATTCTAGCGGTCACATACCACTCTGCCTCTAGAATGCCGCTATTTTCATGGATTCACTTATAATTGGGCGGACCAATTGTTCCATTACTCGGGCAATAATGTACATTTTTTAATCATTCAATGGTCATCGGAATGGGAAAACCCGTACCTATCATTGCATATGAGTTTGGGTCCATTCTGATTTTTCCAGAATATTAAATAAAGCGATCAAAGTTTTTTTTCACAATACTTTGAGAGTATCTCATTAATTTATTGATATTTTTTAAAAAAATGGTTTGTTATTAACATTTATTGTTTATAATGCGACCTTAACAAGTGTCAATGATTCCAGAAAATTTTCTTGACCATCTTTATTGCGTTTTGATAAAAAATTGTTTTGCCTACCTGCATTTTTTAGCAGTTTCCGGAGTTCTAGAAAATCTATATGTTATGGATTTTTCGACGGCCGTTTTTGCGAAAAATATTGGTGTTGCGAAAAAAATGGTAAGGACCACTTTTGTAGACTTCGAGGTGATCTTCATTTTTTGTGTGAACAAAATTCTCTAATTCGCATATTTTGGCAGATATTCGCGTTAAACTCATTTTTGGGACTTTGGGGGGGCATTTTCAGCGGGTTTCCACGTCGAAATTGTGATAAACTTTTTCTCGCTCAAAAGCATCCGCGAAGACCTAAGAATTGCGCCACAAATGAAAACTGTACAGATTTATTTACAGCTTGGGTACTTTCAGGTCTTCAGTTACTGGACTATATGCGAAATACATTTAAAATAATTGGCTTTCAAACTTGTTATAACATTTTTACTGCTTTCTATTACATTTTTACCAAACCTTTTATTTTTGCTAGTAAACACAATGTCCATTTTATGATGTTTTTTAAAGCGCACCCTTTCCTTTCAAAGCACTGCAAGTAAACGTCAGGTACTGCCCCGACCCGGATGGGTCATAAAGTACCTTTTGGTCTGTCTATCCATCGGTCCGATAATAGGCTATCGGTCTGTCTGTTATTGATTTTTCAAAACAGTACGAAATGACAGTGGTTCTGTGCGGTATCGTATCATCGAACCTGCTCGTCTCGTACCTGGAATCGCGTGGTACCCAATCCGTGTGAATAGCCTTTAGAGTAAAGTATCGCTTCGAATATCGGTTGTTTATTGTTTTTCCGGTATGAAATTGTAGTTACTAGCTTTTCTTTGTTGGTATTTATCGTGTTTGATGTAATTATACGTAGATGTTCGTAGGAACTTTGCTCTCTGCTCTCTGTAGTGTTAGAACTTAACTTTCTTTGTTTTGTAAACAGTTATAAGCGCTGATCATTAATTATCTGTTTTCTTAAAATACAATATATGTATTTTTTTATATAAAGTACGAAAATGGCTCATTTTAATGTCTTTTAAACCGCGCATAATCCTACCTGCATTTTAATTCTAAGATAGTCATGACCTCAAAAACTCCTTTTTACACTTAAATTTAGCCGGAAACAACCTGTGCCACCAGCAAATTTGTTTACAGTATTGTTTAAACAATAAAAACCGTAAACAAAAGGTATTTTTTTAGTTTTTTCGCGTATAACTCAAAAACTATTAGAGATATCGCAATGGTGTCAATGGGACTTTTTTTAGAGAATTAAAAAACCTACAAAATGGTTCTTAATACAACTTTCTCCGAACATTTTCCCCCGAGAAAATCCATAAAAACTCCAAAAATTGACCTTTTTTCAAATATAATATCTCCGTTTGGTATAAAGATTAGGGAGTCATTTTTCGGAATATAGGTAATAATGTGTAGTTTAACTACGCGGAAGATGCTTTCTGTCGGATTTAAAGTTTTTGATTTAGGGCTCGTCAAAAATTTGAGGGCTGTTTTTGCGAGGCTCACCGTTTTAAAACGGATCAATATTTTTTAATTAAGAAAACGGCATATGAAAGTAGTGATCAAAATCTTTCTCTCTAAGTGAAAAATTTAAAATATAATTTTTCACTTGAGGGGGGGGAATCGGTGAAAGTCGTGCGAAACGCGAAAAGCAGCGAGCGAAGCAGAGTAGAGAAGTGGTAGTAGGGGAGAGAGCCAAGGGACAACGGAGAAGAAGAGTTAATTTATCGATCAAAACCTTATTAATTCAAATGACAAATGTGTGACTTTAATTTATACATTATTAAAAATTGCCTAAATATTATAAATATACTCATAAAAATATTTTATAACATATTTATACTTATAAATATGTTACTTTAACTTAGCAGTTTATAGTAAAAAATGTGTTTCTGCAATTTATATGTGCATTAGTATGGTAACCTGCACTACATTTACTAATCTATGTTGATAATTGTAATGATAATAAAATATCAACAATTTCAACTTATCTCTACCAGCATAGTTTATATATTGTTTAAAAACTTAACAATTCAAAGTAAAAATTTTGTTACGTTTGCCCTAATGTGCACCTATTTAAGTTGGCTTGTGTTTTTTTTTTTCAAAAGTTAATTCTAATAATGTAATTGAATAGTAATAGTAATAAATTTGAATTCAATAATATTTATAAATATAATTTAAACTTATCTGCTTTACCACTTTTAAAATATTGATTAAAAGGCTATTGATTTATATTAAAAGTTTTGTTACTCTCATTTTTATGTGCCAATTCAGATAACGCAGATAACTTTAGTACAAGGTAATTCTAACAATGATAATTATACTAATAACAATATTAATAATTGCAAAAATTGCATTATTAATGTTAAAAATAAGTAAGCAACGTGAAACGGTGCCTAATAGCAACCGGCGTATATACTCTTCTTTTCCGTTGGCTCGCTCCCCCACTACTGCTACTCTACTCTGCTTTGCTCGACGTTTTTCGCGTTTCGCCCGACTTTCAGAGACTTTTTTCACCGATTTCCAACCCTCTGAGGGAAAAATTAAAACATGGAGAGAAAGATTTTGATCCCTACTTTCGTATACCGTTTTCAGAATTAAAATATATTGATCTGTCTTAACACGATGAGCCTCACAAAAAAAGCCCTTAAATTTTTGACAAGTCCTAAATCAAAAACTATATATTCGACAGAAATCATCTTCCGCGTAGTTAAACTACACATTATAACCTATCATTTCCCGAAAAGTTACTCCTTAATCTTTATACCAAACGGAGATATGATTTTTTGAAAAAAGATCAATTTTTGGAGTTTTTCCAGATTTTCTCGGGGAGAAATGATCAGAGAAAGTTCTATATAAAACCATCTTGTAGGTTTTTTAATTCTATAAAAAAAAGTCTTATTGTAAATATCTCTAATAGTTTTTGAGTTTAACCCAAAAACTAAAAAAATTACAGATTTACCAGTCTTAAGGTCATCTTTCTTGGGGCTATCTTTAAAGCAGAATATCTTAAATACAGGCCCAATTCTTTTGAGCATTCTTAATAAAAATGTATTTTATCCCAAAACTCCTTGTTTTTCAGATAAGGTTTTAAAATAAGCGGATAATCTTATACGTTAGAGTAAAACGAATACCAATATTTTTTGTTGTAAAAACTTCTGTACGACTAAAATTATCATATATTTGCACAAGTAAAGCGCACCCTTAAGATTAACATATAAAAAATATAGTCTGCAGCGTAATAATTACTCATCCTCATCCTACTTGATAATACATAAATTTATGTCTGTATATCCAATAAAAAATGATTATAAAACAAACTTTTAGGATAACAATGTTTGGACATACTTATGCTGCAAAACAAAAATGTTTTCGATATAATCTAAAAATACCGTTTTAAATTTGAACTTTCAACAATTTGAACAGATATTGAAAACCCATTTAGATTACTTTGGAAGTGGAATATTTACAGTTTTTAATGGTAAACACGATTTTATACGAAATAGCATTTTAGAACGACTTTCACGATTAAAATTATTTTCTGCATTGTTGGTCTAATTGATTAATGCAATCTTCGTACTCCTAAATTACGAGGGGCATATGATAATGGGGCCTCTTGCAGGAAATGTATTTTGATCCAAAAACACGAAATATATCTTCCTTTCCCTATTAAATAACCACCTGCTAAATATATTTTCTTAGATTAAATTAGATTTGGCGTAATTACGCTTTAAAGTGTATTTCTGTCCTCTTAAATTGATACCAAAAAACTTATGACGAGACATTGTCTGCTGAGTTTCAATATTATTTTTTGCTCCGTTAATTAAACAAGAGCAAAAACAGAAAATCTATCGCCTTCCTTTATTTAGAATTAAGAAAGAACTTGGCGTAGTGTCTTGTGTCGCTCAGGCATTAAGAATATGTGTAGTTCGCTTTGTGACCTGTATATTAGGCTGTCCCGTCCGCGTAATTACATACTATACTATTACTCAGAGCACCGGCGATAGAGGTTGCTCTGAGTCGCAGTATAGATTGTAGTGTCGAATGCGCGTGAATTTTCACTTCATAATATACAACAGCCCAGAGCGGCGCGCGGCGGTTAAAAATATTATACAAAATGCTGTATAGCATGTTGTATTACTATGAAAATGTGTTAAAATTCTTTGAATGGGTACTTACAAAGGTATTTAAATGGGGGTTTTATTGCCTGTATAAAACCCTCAGACAGATTTGTTTTGTTTAATGTCCTGAACTATTATGTATTGTATTGATACAATACCTGGTTTTTTACTCCCTTATAACTTTATAAACAAAGCATAAGCATAATAACGTTTTTACAGATAAGTACTACATCACGAAGGTGTTATTTCAGAGGAACGTAAAGGGAAGTATTGTCAGATTTCCCAAATGTAGGTTGTATCACAGTTGTATATTTTAAATTCTTAGAATTAAAGTGGAAATCAAACCAGTTAATTTAGTATTTAATTTTCTAATTATTACAAAAAATACACTTTCTATAAATACGTGATGTACTTATTATATTGTGCTTAAAATAAAAAAGAAAATAAACTCATATAAATAAAACAACATTAAGTTTAAAAAAAACGGGCATATAAAAAATAAAAATTATGAGGACAAAACAGAATAAAAAAACCTATACATTAGTGATGAGACCGGTCTTGGTTTTTTGTTTGGTCTTGGTCTTGCAGCAAGACCAAGACCAAGACCAAGACTCCCTTTTTCGCTTCAAGACCAAGACCAAGACCGGGGTATGCAAGACCAAGACCAAGACCAAGACCGAGTTGTGCAAGACTACGCAAGACCAAACCGACCTGCAAGACTCTTGCACTTCTGCAACTTTTTTGATTTTTTGTAATATTTTATTGCTATATTTAATATAAAAAGTATTTCATACAGACATGAAAAAAACTGTGTAAGAACTGTCAAAAGAGGCGATTATTTATTAAGTAAGAGTTTCTTAAATAAAATAATAATTAAATCGATCCTTTGTTCTTTTAGTTCTATAGTTCTTTTACAACGATAACGAATAAATTTAATAACATGTTTCAAAAATAATGAGATGGTGACTCAATGGTCCGACAAAGCTTGACATCTCCAAAATGTTTAACGAAAAAACTAGGGGTACAAAAGTTATGGAAGCTGAATATTACTTTCATAATTTATTTTTTTTTTTAATTAGCTATCAATGATGCAACTACAGGGTGGATCAAAAATCTCCAAAATCCAGAAATAATTTTTTTGTTTCCATTAAGAGGTAACCATTAGATTTTCTTAAATTAAGATAATGTGAAAGTAATGGATAAATAAAAATATATTTGCCATGTGATAAAGGAATACTTTTATATAAATGAATTGTAAAAATCCTTGGTTTAGACGGAAAAGTCAAAACCGAATATAATATTTAAAACCCATCTACTCGACGCCTATATAAAAAAGCAAATATACAGGATGGGATTTTTTTAAATGATTTTTCGCCATAAATTTTTTTTTTAGGGGAAAAGCTAAAAATAAGTGGTGTTTTCTTGAGTGGCAGTGGATTAATAGAAAAATTCTGGAATAGAAAATAATTTTACATTTTATGCCCTTTTTGTCTATAATTTTTGTATTTTAGTTTTTCCCTATAATGAACGATTTGGAGATATCGACTTTGTCACCTATTTTGATTTTGATTGTTTGTCTACAAACTTTGTCGACAAATTCTTCCAATTTAAAGGTAAAAAGTTCTATTAACTGAAAAGTTTTTTTAAATAACTTTTTTTTTTTTTGAATCAAAAAAATGGTTACATATCAAATTATTTTTAATATATTTACATCTGGTTGAAATTAAAAGTCTATTTTTTCTGCTCACACATAAACGTTTTGTATTTGCTTTAATTTTATCTGCTTCTTCAAAGAAAATTTATATAATTCTTATCCCAAAATGTTTCTATATGCCACCAAATTATAAAAGGGTTTTATGTTTAATTTTAAAAAAAAGGCGGTAAAAGGGGTGGATTTAAAAGGCGAGTAGGGGGCAAATATTATGGGCGGCAAATTTACGATTTATTTTAAAAATGTAATATAAATTAATATATTTTTTTATAATTCACGAATAGATAAAAAAATCCTCAAATTTGTTTGTTTTAAAAATTTTAATTAATTTTCTGTATGTTTTACTTTTGTTAAATTTGTTTAATATTTTTTATAAAATTCTAGTGTAGTTTACATTCAAAAAGTATTGACATATTAGGGCGGCAAAAATTTATTAGCATATGGGCGGAAAAAATAAATCCGGCCCTGGCGCTATAATAAAAAAACGTTCATTAAAAATATGCTTTTTAATCAAATAATTTAAATGTAGTTTAAGATAAAAATTATATTTTTAAATTTTAAAGCAAAAAATATAGTTCCCATCTTGATTTATATTTAAGTATTAAAAAGATATATTTTATTCAAGATTGCTTAGTTTAAATTATTACTACCAAAAAAAAGCAAGACCAGCAAGACTCTTGCAGCAAGACCAAGATCGGGTGGTGCAAGACCAAGACCAAGACCAAGACCTTCTTTTGGCTTGCAAGACCAAGACCAAGACCAGGCTTGCAAGACCAAGACCAAGACCAAGACTAGCCCGGTCTTGGTCTTGGACTTGTTTTGCTCATCACTACTATACATTAGTGAGACTTAGCACTGCTTCTATTACCAAGGACCGCTTCACTTAAGGATCTTAAGGCTTTGCGTTTTCTATTAAGATTTTCATTTTTGGCGGGCCTTCCAGCCTGAATCCTTTTGGAACCAGACGTAAGGCCAGATCTTTGTGTGCGCTTACTAATTGATGTCGGTTAAACGTTAATTTTTTTTCATGCCGAATATTTTTTATATTAGCAAATGCATGTAATAGTTCTGTAGAAGTTTTAATTTTTTCAAGACATTTATTTAGTCGAACGATAAAATTTATTGAGTCTGGTGATACGTTATTTTTAACCATTTCAATAATATTTGCAAAATTTTGGCTAAGTGCTTCTACGGCTTCATTTTTTTTAGTTGTAAGGTTTTCAGCTACTGCAAGAGAAAGAGTAGTTGAATTGCTATCATATGCCATTTCTTGAGCTCTGTATAATATCTTCCACTTGCAGAAGGTTTTTTAGACGACTTAGACATTCTTCCATTTTAACGCGCTAATATTTACGATGTTTTATAAGGACCAAATGCGTGTAATGAGACGTCATGCGTCACCGAGAATCCAAAATCAACTGACCAACTGACTATTTATTTTACCATATCTGACTATTAGACTTGACGTGTGCCTTATGCTTTAAACCGCGTCGCAAACATCGCTTATTCGCTCGCGAAATAGCCATCTTTGTCGGTAAAGTGGTTCCTACACCTGATGCATTGTTTTGTAAAGTGGTGCATACACCTGAAGTATTGTCCAAGAATCAGCGTAAGAGCAAAATAATTCTACTCGGCTTTCATAGTTGCAAGGTTTGTTAATTTTTGTTTGTATTAAGGTTATGTTAAAGATAGTATCCATTTCAAGAATAAGTCATGATTTACGTAGATATAATATTTATTAAAAATAATGTCATAATAGAAATACATAATGAAGTATGACCAATCAATTTGGCAACAAAACAGTTTAACAAAGATAAATATCAATAACTACGGCGTTGTGAATTACTCAAATCAATATTATATATTTTTTATTTTAGTTATGATAACGATGGACGTAATAGATAGGGTACCATAAAAAAGTTCTAAAAAAACAATAAATAATAATATTATTAAGAGTTCATAATAATCCAACACATTTTAACACTATTAAAACATGCATACATAGCATTTTATATAACATTTTATATAACATTTTTAACCGCCGCTCTGGGCCGTAGTATATTATGAAGCGAAAATTTTCGCGTATGGTCACTACAATCCATACTGTGATTTAGAGCAACCTCTGTCGCCGTTGCTCTGAGTAATAGTATAGTATGTAATTACGCATCCCGTCCGTGTATGGGGATTTTTTTGAGCTACGGCTACGCAAGTGGTATCAAGTTGCGTTTTGATACAGAGATTACGATTATCGTTGAATTTAATTAAATATTTATCATTTTAAGGCCTCTACCGGTGCTATAAGTTTCTAAAATTGGCCATTTTTAGGGGATTCTAATATTAACCATAAATAAATCATACAAAATTTTGAGCTACGGCTATGCAAGAGGTATCAAAAATTGCGTTTTGATACAGAGATTATGATTATCATTACATGAAATTAAATATTTGTCATCTTGAGGCCTGTATCGATCCTTGAAGTATTTATTACTTATAGTACTTATTTGGACCGAGTCAGAAAAAGTATCATTTTACAGACTGAAATCAGTCCGTAAAATAGCCCTTATTTGGAGCGAATACAAAAAAATAACCTCTAGGTTTTTTAAAAATACTTACTAACGTTTTTAGTACAGCTCTAGTACCCTTTTTAAGAGGTAAAAAAATTAAAAAGGGTTTAAAATTTAAACAATAATAAAATTGACAATCCCATTTAGAAAAAAATCTGACTCTTATGCGTCGCGCAACGGAGACAATACTTACAGGCCTTTTAAGGGTACGATCAGCGCAAGCGCGTCCTCCATGTTAAAAAAGCGGCAATATAAAAGTTTTGGGGACTTTTTATAAATATGGCTGGACAACAAGCATTATCACCTCTATCAGCGCAATTAAATGAAAAATTAATTGATGGTGCTTCATTAACGAATCCTACCGTAGAACCCTACAATTGTGTTCAGTTACGACGATGGTTGAAGTACCATGGTCGTTCTCAAGAAGGAAATAAAGCCGAACTAGATGAAAAGTTAGGATAATAACAATTTAGATGTCAAGTAGAACTGTATTCTACTTAGTAATAAGTAAAAGTAATTACAAAAAAGAAAAAAATAATACTTATTTCTATGTTTTCTTATTTTGTGTTTTTTACGATAATTTATTATTTGAGCTATTGTATTTTTAATTAATTAAATATATTATCTTATCACTAGTTTTCTTTTTTACACAACTGATGGGGTCTAAATATTCGGTTGTTGGACCAGATTTTTCTTTAAAATGAAGTTAACAAATATATATCGACCATCACCTTGTCTGCACCGCTTCACCCACAAATCGCATTTAGCACATTTGGGACAAATTTTTAAGTACTTTTGCTTACTTATTTTAATAAGTGTTTGGCGATATTTAAAACAAGGGTTTGGAAAACCAATAAAATAATATAAATTATCCTGAAAAGATTTTCTAGCCGTATTACTGCGGCATACTCCATAACAACGTTTTTTAGCCCCTTTCCTTATAGATAACATTATATATTTTAATAAAAATATTTTGTATTGTAACTTTATTATGTATGCACAATAATTTAAATTAATTTTATTTAAATTTAAAAAAAAATAATTATTACTGCTAATTTTTTTTATAAACACATGTACCGCTCATACATTTGTAAATAAAGTGCCCGAACACCATGGCAGAAATTGGGGCATGCGCACAATTTTTGTTTAATTATACAAGGGCTATTGTGTCATTATGTACGCTTTTAAATACTAGAAAGTTTTTTCTTGTTGTAAGTTGTTAATGTATTTACGTGCAGTCAAAAAAATTACAAGGGATCTACTTGACGTTTAGAGTTTCCTAAACTGTAAGTTAGATCGTACTTTTATTTTAATTTTAAAGAATGTGACCTGTGTGCTAGTTGCTAGTAAAATTTCTTAAGGCTTCATAGAGGGCTATCTTAAAAAATTAAAATTATTACTCACGTTATTCAAACTGAAAAAAGTCGTCCATTTTTCTCAAAGAGACCTCTAATTTAATAAGTGAAAAAAATAAGACTTACGGCCGAGTGATGATCGCGTTGTTAAATTTAGCAATGGACTTAGCAATTGTTAAAAGTTAACAACAGTTTAGAATGTTTAGCAAAACGTCATTGTCAGTGTTATTCAATGATTTTAGTAGTCAAAATCTGACATTTTGTTAAACATTCTAAACCGTTGTTAACTTTTAACAATTGCTAAGTCCATTGCTAAATTTAACAATGCGATAATCACTCGGCCGTTATAGTCGCGGTCTCAGGCAAAATGATATAATTAATTAGAATGTGACACGTTTCTTGTTCTCACTAGCATCATCAGAATTACAAGAAAGAAAGAAAAAACATTAACGTATTACAATTAATATAAAAAACAACGTTAAAAGTACCTTAGAACTAAAGAAAAATCCACAAAAATCATTTTGACTGGGACCGCGACTTGAAGCCTTTTTTATATTGCACTCACATTGTTTTTTTTTTAAACAATTCAGGTAAATCCCTCGTATGCGTTAAATTAAAATGTTAATTAACCGAGTTTTATGGTAATGATTACAGGTAATGAAGCTGGTTTACTTAGTAATTCAATTACTTTAAACCCAACACTGTTCCATTTGGAATTTAAAATTAATCAGCTAAGTATTACAAGAAAGGTGAAAATGAGTCCTCGGCTAATTTCCGTAAACAAATTTAATGATTTTCCTGTGTTGTTTGCATACAAATTAGTTCGCTCCTTATAAAACAAGGTTTTTATTATGTCCCTGCTTTATGGCAGTACATAGTAACAGCAATGAAAATATGTTTTTTTATTGATTGTTGTGTCAGTCGATTTTAGTGATAATAGCATTCAATCGTAGCACGATATTGAAAAAAATATGTCTATATGTAGAAGAAAAATTAAAATAGACATAATCCAGGAATTTGTTTTTTATTAATGTGTTCCTATTTATCCGGATCTACAGTGTATTTACAGAGTCATATAACGAGCACTGAACAAGGCCAATTTGTGGTTTTCCCTGCATAAAAAAATGTGAAATATGTATAAAATATTTAAAATGATTTTTTAAGATCAACAAAATTATTTAATTTATATGAGAAATTTTCCATTTAAATTGCCCACATGCCAAGACATTAAAATTATGTCAAAGTCTAGCGTTTATTACTGCTTTTAATGCACACTGGTAAAAGTGAAACATATTTCCTACCAACATTGTAACCAAAACAATTCTAATAATTTTGATGTTTAATGTAGCCGTCATAATTTTGAAAGTAACCTCGGAAGCTTTTTTTTTCATAATTCTCCTAGTTTTCCTGTTAATGATAAAAGGCCTTGGCACATAAAGGTAGGATAATCGGCCTTTTTTTAAATCGACTTTACCAGTTTATCTTTAATCTTTTAATCCATAATACTTTGGTCAATTTAGACATTCAAAGGGACATAAATTTACATTAAGCTTAAAGTGAGTACAATTGTTTAGAACATAATTAAAAATAACATTTTAGAATTCCCCATCGTTCCGATACGTGGAAAAAAATTGACTCGAGGTCAAAGGTAAAAAAATGTGTTTTTCGCGATTTTCTTTAAAACGGTAAATTTTATCGTAAAATTACCTTAAACCAAAATTATAGATCATAAAATTTTCTATAAAAAAGGTGCCAAGAATTTTTTTTCTAAAAGCCACCGTTCCTGAGAAATAACGATTCAAAAAGTTGTAATCGTCATTGTATGCATAAGTATACATCTCTGTAGCTGTAATATAAGTAAAAATATTTTTTTTATCGGTGATTGCAACTTACATTTAAAATATAAAATATACATAAGTATAACTATGAGAAATCATGTACTATTTTTACACGCAATAACTGGCTGTAATACGACATCTGCATTTTACCGGAGGGATAAAAAACAGTCTTTAAAATGTTTCAAAAACAACATTTTGTTCAATGTGCTAAAGTTTATAAAAAAAGTAATTTAACTCACAAGAAGCTATCACCAACGGAATTCCCTTAATTTCTTCTTTGTATGTACGGATCTCCTAAAAAAACTACCTGCTTAGATAATTATCGATTGCATGTTTTGTTATAAACACTCAAAATAAAAAACAAGTGCAATTTGCTTGTCTTCCTCCGACCTCAGTTGCTGCTCATCAACATCTTTTTTGGGTATATCACCAAGTTCAAGTGTGGCTTGGTTATCAGCTAGACACAAAAGATTGGGTTTGGAAGTCGGTCGAAAAGATTGGGTTTGGAAGTCGGTCGATAATACATTAGAACAAATTCAGATTTTACTCCCACCCGCGCCGCGCCGGGAAAACTGCTAAACACAATTTTTTGCAACTGTAAAAAGGGATGCAGTGCTAAATGTGGTTGGAAAAAATTTGGACTGTTTTGGTCTCTGGCATGCACGAATTGTGAAGGCCGGTCGTGTTCTAATGTTGAATCACCAACAGCAGAGGAATCGTTTGATACTGATGAACAGACATGCGATACATCGCTATTGACGCAATTTACTTACACCCAGGATAAAGAAGAAGAAGAAGAAGAAGAGAAGATCAAGAAGAACAACAAGAAGAAGTAATTGAAGATTATGAATCGGAATAAAAAAATTTGCTACTGATTTTTAATTTCCATCGCTTTTATCAATTCCAACCCTTGCGGATATCTGTTATTATGCAATAGTTTCCAATTAAACAGAATCACAACAGACCTGTGGAATAGGACTACTAAGAAAACCACGTTAAAAAAAACACACAAAGTATACTACCTCAGAGGTGGCGTGAAAACGTGTGCATACAAAGATACTTACAACTTTTTGAATCTTTAAATCTCAGGAACGGTGCTTTTAGGAAAAAAATATTGGTACCTTTTTTATCATTCGATTTATGACCTACATTTTTTGTTTAAAGGAATTTTACGATAAAACTTACCGTTTTAAAGAAAATGGTGGGAAATTTTGAAATATTATTTTTAATTATGTTTTGAACAATTTTACTTACTTTTAGCTTAATGTAAATTTAGGTACCTTCACTCTTATTTTTTAGTTTAATTTGACCGAACTGAAAGTTATTTAGGACTTTTGTTTCTTAAAGAAATAAACACAAATAATAAAATAAAAGTTTTTTCAAAAAAATATTAAGAAATAGCGAAAAAAAATTGATTTTGAATTTTTTGACCCCCTATCACCCTTAGAAAAATTATGAAAAAATGCATACAGTTAGATCCACTCAAAACACATTACATATATTTTTTTCATCATAACGTAACTCAAAAGGCTTTGTTAAAACAATATTTAAAATCTTTAAAGCCTAAAAAAAATTGAATTTTCCGCCAAACATTTAAAAAAAATTGTGCTTTATTCGCTCTTCGAAGACCTTTAATTTGATACAAGTAAATTAAAAAAACTTTTAATGCGCCTGAGATATTCGAAAAAAACGAAAAATCTCCATGATTTAATAAAACAGTTTTCAAAGCACCTACCTAAATAAAAAAAGGAAAAAGCACGTCTTTTTATTCTCGACAAGCCTAGCTCGGTGGGATTTCAAAAAGTGAAATGGCCGATTACTCCCTCCTTATGCGCCAAGGCCCTTTTTGATAATGTTGTAAACCTGAGCTACTAAATTACACTTATTTTAAATTTATTATTATAATCCGAAAATATACACATTTGATTATATAAATTAAGGAAAATGCAAAAAACTTTAGTATTAACATATATATTACAATTAATACTCAGTATTCTGCATTTTCCCTATCTTTAATACGTGTACTCAGCTACATTCCTTGTTAAAAATAAATTAAAATTTATCAACTAAACCTTCGTAGTCAATACACCATTTTGCAAGGGCATTAAAAGAGAGAAAGACAAAAAATAAATCGCCTAAAACTCTCTATTGTTCCTTAAATACAGGTTCACCCTCCCTAATGTTTATATTTCAACCCAATTAGTGTGCCCTTGGCCTCCGAGAATTATTAATGAGACTTCGTCCTCCTTTTGAACTTTATTATTATCGACCTAAAACGCTTCGTTTTGTGTCCAAGTTAACAAGAAAACATGATAAATTATAGCGTGAATCGGTCTAAAGTAGTTTATTAATATTTAAATTCAATGCCAACTTTGTTCAAATAATAATAAATCGATTACAAGAAATAAAAAAGCTTTTATAATCAATTAAATTCTATTGTTAAGTGGTTGTTGATATTAAAAATAGCAAGTTTAAGTTTATACATCCTTTCTACGAAAGTTTTATTATTGACTTATACAAGATGACAACTAACCACAACTAAGGCACTAGTTGTTCTTTTATTAGAGAAATATTGCACAGCCAAATAAGGCCAGGCACTATTAATGCCGACCTTATTTTGACATCTGAGTTTACGCAGATGCATTGTAACGATAAGGTCTCCCTAAATAAGGATGGTGCCGGGATTTATTTATGCACGTTTTAGAACGTGCCTTATTTTGTTCTTAGCAGTGTTTTAATTTTAAGTTTGGAACTGTTCGTGTAAACAAACGAATGTCTAGAACAATTGTAAAATTTCTGAGAGAAAGAGAATACTTATAACCTTGCTTTTTCATATGTACTTGACAGTGTTCCTATTAAAATAAAAGTTGACTCTGAAGATATTATACCTAATCTTCTATACATAAATATCCATAACAATGGAAAAAATACATGTCTTTTTTTATGATTAATACTAGTGCCAAGAAGATGTGTACCATAACTCTTAATTATGAGTGACATTTGAGGTAAATACATTATTTATATAAGGTCAGTAAAAATAGTACCCATCCTAATAAGCAAATGCATCACATAACCAGAACAAGTCCCTTAAGTTCTTTGACGAATATTAGATCGTTGCTCTGGATATATCTAAGGTCTGACTAGGTCTGGCATGATGCGCTCAAGTCATCGAATCTGAAAGTGAGAAGAGTGATGACCATCACAGCACCTAGGCCTCAATAGGCGCGTTGTGCTACCTCCGAAAGGGAACTCCTCACTCACTACGTTACCCATCCCACTGATTTAAAGTAGGTGACGACGTTGCCGAGGGGAATCTCCTTAACGTCGGTCAAGGAAAGCCAATACTCGCCTAGCATGATCTTCTCTTGGACGAGAATGCATGGCAGTCACAAAGGATGTGCTCTACCGTCTCATCTTCCTGTTCACAGCCTCTACACAAAGGTGTGCCATTTATACCCATTCTAAAGGGGTGCTTTCGCAGTTGACAATGTCAGTAAGAAGGCCCGTGATTAGACGAAAGTTCGCCCCTTGGATTGTCAATTAATGTTTAGCTGTTTCTCTGCCAAGATAGTTCAGAAACTTCCCAAAAAGTTAGTTTACTGTTTTATCCTGCCGTCTTGTGAACTGCTGATGAGAGTGTCTTTTGATTAGGTTCCTCATCGTAGACCTTCAGACCTACGAAAGATCTAAGATGAGAAGCGCTCAAGTCATATTCAAAGCTGAGTTGCTTAAAAATAAGAGTTTGTTTCTAAAGTATATTTAAATTGTAGGTAAAAAATATGCAGTACCTACTTTAAATGTAATTACTTTAATATTATCAGGTCAATTATCTTATGGACTTTACCTAGTCCGACTGTCAACACAGACCGTCTTATCAGGATTTCGTGTCATGCGCATTGCCAATTTTTGACTTTGAAGTGGTAGTGCGCATGTCATGAAATCCCGAAACGCCCAATTCAAATTGTGCCTTTTATCGAATTAGGGTGTTACTCGCCCCTCTTCTAATCAACCCTTAGTTTCATAATGATTTTTGATGAATTATTTTCATATTGGTAAAATGGGTTATTATAACTTGTAATGCCCAACTAGGTAGGCACGTGTAGTCTGGGAAATTTACCTCTTTTACCATTGTGACCTATTTTTTAAAATGACTTGCTTCATAAGATTTATACTTTTAATAAGCTTGTCCTAAATTAACACAATAAAACTGTTTTGCTTGAATATTAAGCAAAATACGCGTAAAGTCCTCATTTGTTATAGCTTGATTTAACTTTAGCTAGTTTAATTACCTTTCCGAATCAGACCCATGATTAATGCACACATCAGATCGGTAGTGTCGAGCTGTGTCACTTGTCAATATACATCTGTTAAGCCTTTCGCACGAAGAAGACAGTTTCATGTTAGATTAGTGATAGTAATAATAATCTTATTAATAGTAATAACGAAAATTTTAATGAAAATGTCCATAGTTCAATTTTAATTAAATTTAAAACTTTTTCCATAAAACAGACTTGAAAAGCAAGCGCAGGTTAACGCAGAAATCTCTTCCACCAGACCTTTAATTAATTATAAATTGGGGCAGCATAAATCTGGTCCAATTTAATGCTGTATAAGTTGTGCTGTTATTGTCATCAAATTTTCATATTTTTGAGATTTTCTCAAGATACAAAAGTGGCAATTATTATATATCATCATAATGGCAAGAAATAGGGCAAACTAATGACGTAATAAAATACAGGGTGTTTCATTTAAAAAATCATAATTTCTGGTCGTATCTCAAAAACATTAGCTCTTAAAAAGAAAGTGGAGCCCACCGCCAAGTGTTTTTTTACCTCTTTGGTAGGAGCTTCGATAAGATGTATTCTCTAAAAGTGCAATTTTTCAATTTCACCCTGTAGCTCAAAAACAAAGAGGGCCAAATAAATTCTGATTTTGGCTTCTTTTGTTTCTCGAAAAAGTAGTTCTGGTTTGTGTAAACGGCAACCTTGTATCTCCCCAGCAACCGAGAAACCCTATAATGACAACGAAAATTTGACACCCTGTACATAGTTCTTCTTCATTTTTTTTATTTTTAAAAAAGTTTTTCATATTTTATCCCACGCCTGTTATGTAACTTTGACAAAATCGTTATACTGGGTCGTGATTGAATATATAAAGGTGTGTTCTGGTGTGTGGGTAGAACAGTAAATATGTTCGTTAGTTTACCTTTTTATGATCAAACATATTCTAAAAACGTCAGTTTCAACCTTAATTCTGAGTGGGAAAAAGCACTTTTAAAATGGTTTGTTATTTTCATTAAAGCTCAAAAGCTTAATATAATAATATTAAATTTTACATAGACGGGAAATTTAATTAGCTGGATAATCCAATGAAAGCAGCTTAAAGTTTTCTTAGAATTTGCTGCGGTTTGAGTTTTCTGATTTTCCAAATTATTAACGGGTCAATTTTTTTGTGGTGTAAAAAGCTTTTAATTACATTTAATGATTTCTTCATTATTTTTATTTCCTTCGCTGGAATCAGGGCTAATTAAGGAGCGACCATTAATTACGTAAGGCATTTTGGGGGGATGCGGGTCTCGGCAAATTTTACGTTTTTTTTTTTCGCAAGATGTACAATTGCTATTAAACTGGTTAAAAATAAGTGAATCATGTTTGTCCACTAAAATATAGCTAAGTCTACACCAGTGGCGGCCCGTGGGTTAAAAAGTAAGGGGTTGCCATTCTAATGGTTCTTTAAAAAAATAAATTATCACAACAGGGTTGGCTGACCAGTGGATAACCCAAAAAAGCCCACTGGGTTTTTTTGGGTAAAACCCACCTTAAAAATCACACAGGGTTTTTTAAAAGTGAGTTTTTTAAATAGCATTTTTTAAATTCTTTAAAAAATCATTAATTTTTGAATAGTTTTTTAGTTTTTTTAATTAAACTCTTTGTATACCGGGTGTTTCAAATTCGACTCTCACCATTGGGATCTTCGAAACTATAGGAGATACGAAGATGGTTAAATTGGGGCAAAGTTGGGCATTTATGTGACCAACAATATACCGTTTAGAAAGTTTGAAAATTCCGAGTAATTCCGGAGATATCCGGAAAAAACGAAATTTTGGAAAATCGTTTTATTTTTTTCCTGGGTTTCTTTTTCAACGAATTCCAAAATAAATAATACATTTGCATTGTCACTTTTTCCGCTCTATCGAATGGTGTTCATAGTTTTGCAACTCGACGTTTCGTTTTTCCGTAACCATCATCCATTTTTTTTTCTTATGGAAGCCATATGGGAATTCCACAAATTTGAATGGCCCTTTTTATCACATTTTCAACGATATATCATAAGTTACCCTTGTTGCCCGGAAAATCCGAAAAATTAACTAGAATATTTTTATAACGTAGTTGGCTTTGATTTCTCAAATCGGTGACGTGTAAATGACATTCTGTGTTTACTGTCAGTTGTGGTGTCGTTAAAAATGGAATTCACCAATGAAGAAAATGAGATATGGTAAAACCTTATTACAAGAATGATAGGAACAGTGTGAAAACATCGGAAGTGTATCTTAACTCGTATCCCGAGAGACGACAACCTCATCGAACTTTATTCAAATTATTGGATAGAAACTTCGCTGAATATGGTTCGTTTGAAAGCCTCTAGACAACAAAATGACAACCGAATGGTTTAAATAACAGAAAGTTACTAAAAACTAGAACTAAAAAATTATAACAAATGTTCAAAATGCTGCCCGTCATTTTCTAAACAAATCGCCACTCTTCTCTGTATGTTATTAACTGCGCGATTTATTTCTCCCCTTCTTAATCTTCAAAGTCCCTAACGATGTTGAGTTGAAGTTCCTCGATATTTTGGTATTCGCCTTGCCCATAAATTCGGTTTTTCAACATACCCCATAAAAATGTATCGAGGCCATTGAGATCTGGAGACCTAGCTGGCCATCTTACCGGCCCATTATTCCCAATCCACCTATCACCAAACCTTTCGGAAAGATAATCAGATACCTGTCTTGTGTTGTGAGGTGGAGCACCATCGTGTTGGAACCAAATACTGTTGTAGTTTGCTAATGGTAAATCGTCCAAATAGTCTTCAAAAGTTGACGTCAAAAACTGATAATACATTTCAGCGTTCAAATTTCCGTTGAAAAAATGAGGTCCCAAAATTCTATTTTTATAAATGCCTGCCCAGACATTAAGACTGAATCGCACTTGGGGTCGTAATTCTCAAACTGCCGGGGATTGTTTTGCTCCAAATGTGTTCATTGTTTCGATTAAATATTCCACAATTGGTGAAAGTGCTCTCATCTGTCCAAATAACATTTTCTAGAAAATCGGGTCGCCTTTGTAGCCAATCACAAAATTGTAATCGCCTTTCAGAATCACCAGGGTGCAGTTTTTGCGATATGTGGATTTTGTAGCATTTGAAACCACTTTTCCTGATCTCTCTCCAAACAGACGTGTGCGAAGAAATATCCAAATCAGTGTGTATCTGGCGTGTGGATTTACCTGGATTCGTATTTATCTACAAAATATGTATTAGTTTTTCATAAACGGTTTAATATTTTTTTACAGTTGATCGCAAAGTAACTAATTCCTAAATTCGAACTAAGTCATAAAGTCGACGCATGCCCGGTATGTATTTGAAAATTGCCGGGTTCGTCAACATTTTTTCCGAATAGATAATCGATTAGGTACTTTGCGTCCTAAAACGAATGTTAACATTAATTATACCTCATTTACGATGTTTTCTTTACTTTCCTCATCCATTCTGTCCCCAAATTTTTGTCTGGGCTTTTCAAACGAACCATACTCAGCGAGGTTTCTATCCAATAATTTGAATAAAGTTCGATGAGGTTGTCGTCTCTCGGGATACGAGTTAAGATACACTTCCGATGTTTTCACACTGTTCCTATCATTCTTGTAATAAAGTTTTACCATGTCTCGTTTTTCTTCATTGGTGAATTCCATTTTTAACGACACCACAACTGACAGTAAACACATAATGTCATTTACACGTCACCGATTTGAGAAATCAAAGCCAACTACGTTATAAAAATATTCTAGTTAATTTTTCGGATTTTCCAGGCAACAAGGGTAACTTATGATACATCGTTGAAAATGTGATAAAAAGGGCCATTCAAATTTGTGGAATTCCCAAATGCGTCCATAAGAAAAAAAAAAGTTGATGATGGTTACGCAAAAACGAAACGTCGAGTTGCAAAACTATGAACACCATTCGATAGAGCGGAAAAAGTGACAATGCAAATGTATTATTTATTTTGGAATTCGTTGAAAAAGAAACCCAGGAAAAAAATAAAACGATTTTCCAAAATTTCGTTTTTTTTCGGATATCTCCGGAATTACTCGGAATTTTCAAACTTTCTAAACGGTATATTGTTGGTCACATAAATGCCCAACTTTGCCCCAATTTAACCATCTTCGTATCTCCTATAGTTTCCGAGATCCCAATGGTGAGAGTCGAATTTGAAACACCCGGTATACTTTACAAATTCCAAAATGAATTTTCTTTAGGTTTGTTTACAATCCGAACCGATTAAAAGAATATCGCATCTGCATACATGAAGCGCTAGTCAAACTAAAACTGCTTTGATTTAGGTACGATAAAACAAAACATAATTTTATTTAAAGTTCAGGGGTTCCCCTGTCGATGTCTGTATTTCACTTATTTGCATTTTGCAAGTTCGTATTTTATAGTTGATAAAACGATCGCGAAGTCTTAATTGTAAAGAAGAAGGTGGTATAAATACTTAAATTTTTCTTATAAACAATCTTTCTTTTTTTAATGTTTTTTATAATGTTAAATATAAAAAAAACCCAGTGGGTAGGTTTTATAAAAAAAACCGGGTTTTTTCCAACCCTGTACCACAATTAATGAAAATAAATAGACATACAAAAACAATAAAAAAAAAACTGTAATAAAAATAATACAAATGGCTATGTTAACACATACGCACCGCGCGATAACCAAAATAACAAATTATACTTCAATAAATCGTAAATCACTCTGCGAGATAAACAAAGGTTTGCACTCGGACTGCAAACCGCATGACGCTTATGAGACTAAATTCAGCGCCCAATGCCAAGTTAGGCAACTCCATATACTTACGCGTACTCCTAATGAATCCAATTGGGTTTGCATTTTGATTGCAACCATCGCATAGGCATCGGCTTCGAGGATGCGACGCGCGATTAAATTAATGATATTTTAGCGAAAGGAGTCAAGTTATTTAAATAATTTGGCTGTTATTTCCAGATAATATAAATACAGATTTTCGAATAAATTTTAAAAAAATGTGTAACTATGTAATGATTAATATATATATATATATATATATATATATATATATATATATATATATATATATATTATATATATATATATATATATATATATATATATATATATATATATATATATACGGGTTTGTATTTAATAACGGATAAATTCAATAAAAGGAGGTATTTCTTTTTGAAATAATCCTTGGACACTCGATTTTATTTTTGGATCGGGCATATGTTGACATCAAATGGAGATATACAGGGTGTCGCAAGAAAGTCTGACAGAAAAAATATTTTGTTAAATGGAACCTATATTTTAGCATTTTCGGATTCTTCATAAAATTCTGGACATGTTTTATGTATAATGTCATATACCTATCTTTAACTGTTTACAAATAATTACTTTTAATATATATAATACTTCGTTTCAACATAAATTGATTAATAATTACTACATTTTGAAATTTATTTTATCAAATGGTGGCCGCCATTAACAGCTCTGCAGCACCCCAGGCGATCGTTAAATTCTTGCTGTACATTTCAACTGTGTCTGGAGAAATATTCCTAATTGCATTACGAATGCGATCTTTGAGATATCAAGCGTGTGTGGCTTATCTTTTTATATTGATTTTGACATAACCCCAAAGAAAGTAGTCCAATGGATTAGGTCGGGTGATCTAGGTGGCCACTCTATTGATCACGTCTGCCTATCACCGATTGGGCAAAAAAAACTTTTAAATAATTGATACTTATTTAAGTCTGTGTCAAATATTACTAAAGAGGTGTATAGGTAATCGAAATGACTGGTTATAAATGGTTCATACTGATTTGAATGCTCTTAATGGCGGCCACTTCAGCATTTGATAAAATAATTTTCAAAATGTGGAATTAAATATCAGTTTATGTTTATATTTAAACGTAATTACTTAGTGAATAGTTGACGATAGTATATAACATTATACATAAAGATGTCAGAATTTCAAATAAATGCAAAAATATACAGGTTCCATTTAAGAAAAAAATATTTTCCATTCAACTTTGCGTACTGTATATCTAAATTTGATAAATATAGATCCAATATCGGCGTGTCAGATTTTTCAAAGAAATACCTCTTTAATTTATCCGTTATTAAATCAAACCTATATATATATAATATATATATATATATATATATATATATATATATATATATATATATATATATATATATATATATATATATATATATATATATATATATATATATATATATATATATATATATATATATATATATATATATATATATATATATATATATATATATATATATATATATTTAAATATTTAAATTTTATTTTAAACCTTTTTTGGGGGTTGCGCAAACCTGCAAACCTAAGAAAGCCACTGGTCTACACAATACATACATAGAGCTAATCCTACACAATATTTTCTCATTGTGATTCCCCGACCACGTTCTTAGTAGTTCTAAATACAGGGTTCCCCATAGACCTCTTTTGATATTGAAATAAATTCTATATGAGATAAGTCAGTACTTTTTTTATATTATTATCTTTTATGGCCTTTGGGATTTGAATCAACATATTTTTAATCGAGTAGGCACCTGTCACAAAAATAGGAAAAATAGATTTTCGTAAAAAGTCATTTTTCTAATAAACCATTATTAGGTTTGATCACATAATTTAATATTTAGTTTTAATTCTCCTGGATTATTCAGTTCAACAAGGAGTTATTTTGCGTGAAAACATAAAGAGTAACTCTAAAAGAGTTCTGCGAGAAGTGTTTAGTGGCCGACTTATTTCACTATTTGGGGATTTAAATTGGCTTTTAAGGTACCCGGACTTAACTGCACCAGACTTTTTTTTGTGGGGCTATTTAAGGTCAAAGGTTTTTGCAACTCGTCCAGAAAACATCCAGGATCTTAAAGTCCGAATTCCTGAAGAGATCCGGTGAATAGATCAGGTTTTCCTTCATCGTGTCATGAATCATTTCTTGTCAAATCTTGCAAAGTGCATTGAAGTTAACGGCACTTACTTAAAAGACGTAATTTTTAAAAGTTTGGATAGGTCGTATGTTATAGTAAATCCCAAAAAGTGAATAGGGTATTTTCACTCAATTGATATTGATAACGTTGTGTGTAAAAATTAAAAGTAGAAACACAATTAAGCAAAACCTGCTAAACAACACGAAAAAATACAAACCCCTTACTTTTCTATTTAAGGTTTAATTATCATTTGTAATTTAAATAGCCCGCCACTCCCCCTAACCAATCAAATTCAACATGGATGCCAAGTCTGTTTAGGAATATCGATATTGACAATCGTATCGATTTTAACGAAATGTAAAATGCGAAATGCTTTTTGAAATTTACACTAAAACACAGCCAGACTACCTAAATAGTTTCAATTGGAATAAAACATAAAAACTTACATCAAATTGGTTTTCACAACAATAATAGGCATGTCCTTTGGGCATTTTCTCAATGCCTGCAGCACACCAGGCTTTTCTCCTATCGTCTTGTTTTTGAAGAAAAAGAATATTTTTGAAAAATCCTAAACTCGGCCGGCTTCTGGTTTCGCAAATAATAACAATACACTTTTTTTTATTTTTAAATAAAATAACGGAAATTTACTCGTAAAAGGGTTCATATCAAAGGAAAGTTTTTGGGGATAATAATAACTATAGTAATAAATTGGAATATTTGGAAAGAACACACACTATTTACAAATTAGAAATTATTAATAAATATTAGAGGTTACAGGTTATACAGGTTGACATTGACAATATGACAATTGACGAAAACGCCAACTTTGTGATGTTGCGCATATCGATATTTGATGACAGGCGTATCGAATAACAAAAAGCTCAAAAACAAAAACCAAAAATTTAGGGCCGTGACTCAGGCCACAAAAAACAAACTTAAAATTGATTTTTAAGGCGTTTCCGGAAGCCAAAAAAAACGGGAAAAAAAAATTTTTTCCTTTATTTTCATGTGGATTTGCAATAAGCTAATAAAAAAAAACATGAAAAACGCCTATTGTAATTAAGTGTAATAAAATGTTAGTTTTATTAAGTTTTAAGAATTTTACTGAGCAATTAAAAGGGGTGGTCTATTATGGGGAACTATGTACTAGCGCGATTCAAAAACGTATGCCATCGTTTATTTAATGAAAGATTCCTTGGCCCCAAAAAAAAAACAGAAATGTAGTATAAACAAAACGGCCAAATTTTTTTGGGCCCGGGTGTGAAAGAAAAAATTTTAGAATGGAATTTTCGTTTTTTTTTTAATTTGGGTTTTTTTTTTTAAGTAAAACTTGGTACAATTGGAACATTGACTAAAATACACCTGAGGTATTCAATTAAAGGGTAGCGGCCCCCACCAACCCAGGATTTTTTTTTTTCAAGGGTTGGTAGGAGGCGCTAAATTTAACCAGACCTTGGCTTTTATGTTTTGGAGTTCTTTAAGGACAATTACACAAATTTTCAAAATCCTCCAAAAACCTACTCAAAATTGTTCACCAGCTCTCGGACTTTAAAATTGCAACTTCCGTAAGTTGAAGCTTAATCAAGAGCTTAAATTTGTTT